>OZ023139.1:17107094-17394443 GCA_963675895.2 Styela plicata | reverse complement strand
ATCACCCATGCCTCTGGCAAGGTGGTGGAGTTCCACGCCTTCGTGGTTGGTCCCCTCGGCAGTTATGCCGTGGGGAACCAGACTGCTCTTCGTGCTTTGGGTGTGACCGGCGCGGCTGCAACTCAGGTCTCCCGTAACTGCGTCAGGAACTCCATCCGGGGTTCCCATCGTGTCTGGAGGGCTTGGTGTGGACTCCCTGACAGTGTTGGCTAATTAACTTCACCCTCTTTTTCCAGCACTGTCATCTTTTATATCTTTCCTTTCTTCTTCCCCACTTGTGTGATTGAGTTGCCCCCCAATCAATATTTATTTAATAGGAAATACCGGGTATGTGCCGACGATGGGTCGCGCCGGTGTGGCGCGGTCCATCTGTGGCATGTACCCGACCGTCTTAGGACATGATTGGGATGGGCAGTATGAATGTTCAATTTGTTGAGTGTCTGGTATTATAATTCAATTGGCCTATCCCGAGTAGAACCCACTAGTGGATCCTCGCGGTGTGAAATCTTTTCACAAAAATAAGTCCACTTATCCTGTGGCTCAAAATTGTGTGATTGTTTTTTATCTCCCCTCCCCCCCACTTGCCACCACAAATTCACGCCCAGCGGTGGGCATTGACACACTTAGATTCATTTTATAATTATTTAGTTTGCCGCCCGCTTACATTATTCAATTTTAAATTTGCAGTTTTAAGCTCTCACGTATTCACACTCATAGTTCCTTTTTGATTATAACAATATTTACACTAATGGATAATAAGAAAGGCGGGCGGTATGTAATATTCAGCGCAGCATATAATTTCTTTTCGAACCCGCCGCTGGGATAGCCGGCCCTTCACACATTATTTTTATATTATGTGTTTGCCAGGCGGATGGCCGCCAATCGCGTCGATGAGTATTAATTAATAATTTGCTCATCCGCGAGAGGGCGCGCGTGCCGCCTGAGCCTAATTCTTTTTTCCTTTAATAATTTTCCATTCCTTTGAAGGGCCGGCTCAGTTCGATTAGCCATTGCGATTTTCCTTTATATTAACATGTTCCTCGCAAATGTTAATTTATTTTCTATTTAGGTTAAATTCTCATTTGTATTTATTTTTAAATACTGTTATTGCTCCCCTGCGTGGGGAGGCCAGATTACTGGCGATTGTGCCAATAAAAGCATTTACAGAAAAAAAAAATGAAGGAAGGTGAATGGTTGGTTAAATTGCGATTTACTTACTTTGAATTGTTCAAGAAACAATTCCTTCTCGTTCTTCGATAGATTATTGTAATATGCTTCAAAATCCCGAAGATGTATGCTGCTGTCAGAAAACACTTTTACATCTGGTATAGTTGAAAAAACAAACTTTAGAAAACGTTTTTGTCGCCGATTTTAATAATTTTAAATTCTATCACATATATAATTTTCAATGGTTGATAAAACAATTTAAAAATCGATATTTTCCAGCGCAACCTATTTAACTATGCACATACATCAGTAGGACAGTAAAGCTGGACAATTGGTCTTATTCGGAATGTCGGTACCGTAAAAAGCGTCATTGAGCATATTAGAAATCTCCCGGTCCGTGAGATTTTTATTCAAGTACTAAATCTTGTTATTCATATTTATAAACGTTTAATTCCATTTATACCGCAATTTGTTTCAACGAGAAATTATCCAAAAATACACATTTTATTATGCAACGGATTGTATGTAAAGGATTTGTAGAACTTGGATATGTTAATTTCAATAAGCAGTATATAAATCTCTGTTGAATCTGTTATCAAAATTAAAGTTTGTTGAAAACATTAGACAATTAAAAATCATTGGATTCAACTTCTACATATCTGATTTTTCCAATTTCTATAACAAACGCTTTCAAATTACACCAATACCTTGTGCATTATTGTGATAAACAACCACTTCATTGTTAGCATGGATTTTCTTCTTATTGTTTCTCCTTTAAAAAACCAATTTAAAATTGGGGTAGAATTGAAATAAAGTGAATCAATTAAATCATTCGTTCTTTAGTGAATTTGCAATCGAATCATCTTCTACAGATTTTATCCGTATTATGCATAAAATACAAATTAATTAGCATGATATGAGAAAGAAAAAACAGTCCATCCTATATTTATACATCCATTTGAAACATAGTTTTTTTCTACTCCTGGAATGACATAAGTGGATTATTATGAATAAACACTGTTGTCTAAAATCTTACTTAAAGAATCTGTTAATCTAGAAAAACATACATTTTTTAAACTATTTTTAAAAACTATTTTTTTAAATAAAATTTTCATAAAATACCTCGTTAATAACCATGTAACAATAATAAAGCAAACAAGCACCACAACCGATAGAGCAATAATAACAGAAAGCATCCAGGAATCTGAAATATAATTTCTGGATATTAATAATAAACTGAAGTTTGGGAATTGCTTATTTCGTTTGTTCCCTGCAGCATTTATTAAAGCAAATTAGCTTCCGTGGCAAATTTGGGAAAAAACACACAATATTCAAACTGGTTTTTAAAGTTAGCTTAGAAAATAACCAAGAAAATATTTTTGTTACAATAATTAGAAGTTTGGAATGTTGCGGAATTTGCACAAAATTAAAAATATTCCACAAAGCAAAATGCATCAATCGCTGAGTAGATAGCTATAATTGCACCACACCGATTAATGGCAACAAACTGTAAAGGACAACTATACCTTTTAACATACTTGTTGATTTCTCAGTAATTTTTTCTGCGTTTTCAACTATAATCCTTTCGCTGATTTTAAATAAAACCTTGTTTTTACTTGGTATGGAAGCCACAAGAAAGATTCTGTACAGTTTTAATATAAAGGTTGCCGATGAAACAAAGCTGTAGTGAATCGAAAAAATATTTGAAAGACCAGACAAATAAAAAAAATATTTTTATTTTTATAGGTAAATCCCAAGTTCAACCAAAAAATATCTAGTAAAACAGAGCACAGTTCATTATGGTAAATAAATATATTTTAAAATATCTGTCATGAGACGATTAAGAAGTATTTGATTCTTGTAATTAAATCCTAAAAATTGTAAAATTCTCTAAAGAATTGGAAATTACTTGTAATTTTCGTTTCCCTTCAATTTTCTATTCATTCCATAATAAGTGTTGTTCGTGTCATTACTAAGTTGTTGGCCGCTGATATCGCATGTGGTGTTAATTTCATCTCCAAGCAAAATATGTTGACTTGAAACTTTTGATATAAATCTAGAATGTATTATAAATTACATTCTCAACTGATTTAAAGGATGCTGTGTTAATGTTTTCATATGTTCAAAATAGCAAATGTTTGTATTATTTAAATATCTAATACATTCAGATCAGGAAATCCCATGTAATGAAAACAATTCCCACATAATGTTTTGAAATTTCTGAATATTGTTCTTCCTATTATTTTACATTATTATATTGTATTGTTGTGCCACAACCTTGGTTATGTTATGAGTATATATATATATGTGGCTACAAAACAATTGTAACACACCGGAATAAAATATTCCACTTTTAAATTATTAGAATTTAGATACCTATTTCTCCTCAGAGCCAAAGCGATATATTCATTTTCGGCCGACATCGTTTGAAGAACATTCATACGTTTTTCATCGGAGACCGTCATGTTTCTCTCATTGTCGATGATTTGTACTACAATCAGAAAGCAGCTGAAAACACAGGTTTTTGAATTTTGTTAGCAATATACTAGTTTGCGCAGTTCGAAAAAGTTTAAGTATTATTACGTGTACCGCTCCGAAAAGCGACTGAAGACACCAATTACTTGACAATTCACCGGCACGTATATTCACCGGTTCTGAACTGATAGGCATCGTAACATGGGGAAGATACATATACATGGGGAATTATATTAGCAAGGGTGCAAACTATTTGGGACTGCAATTCACAGTACATTCCGGAGGCGCAATTAACAGCTAACTTCTTGCGACACAACGCATAGGGTTTAACTAAAGGATGAACGAGAAACTGCAGAGACGACCGATACAATTTGAGTCAGTGACCATGGTTGGGGGGAGAACGAATAAGCCTTTAGTCATTCAAGCGTGGTGTCAGGGTTCACCGACGGCTTGATACCATAGAATGAAGTAACGTCCTATACAATCAAATTTAAATAATAAAAAAAGTATTTCTTGTATAAATACCTCACTGATCCATTTGATTCGTCAGGAACGTGGATTTCCATCATCAGTTTTCCATTTTCATCGATTTGTTTTTCAACACCAATCGGTAAAAGAATTGATGGGACTGAAATATTTATAGTAAAATAACCATTATTATCACAAATCACAATTGGTTCCGCTTCAGCAACCGCTGAATACTAATATTAACAAAGGAAGATTTTTTTGAATGTTTTTTAATAAATGAAAGAAGAGGTAAACCTTCAGAATCAGTTTCACATTCACCAACTGCAACTTTCTCCTTTCCAAATCCTGCACATGTTTGTGCTTGTATCGATACATTGTAATTTCTGTTTGGAATCTTTGGAATTGTAAAGTTCATTATTGAAAATGAAACATTAACTTCATCCTTTTTTATTGCTGAATCCGAAGAGTAAGAACGACTATCAGCAGACGTTGAATTAATCAAAACCTTCAGCGTTAGATAAAAGTAATTAGATTTCTTGCTAGGCAAATGCGGAAAAAAGCGAACCTATGTCTTGAAAACGGAATCGGATTTCAAGAGAGGGTGTCTAACTTAGAAGCAAAACTTCGGAAGAAAATATTAGCTATTTTCACTAGCATACTTTTTTATAATGGTACAAAAAGCAACTTATAAATTAAAAAGAATGCAATTATACCATAACACATCATCACTGCTACAGACACTTTTTCAAACGAAAATACATAGGTTCGTAGAAAAATGTTCTCATTTACCTTGTATGATGATATAAAACTTTTATCTGTTTTCATCGGCCATGACCAAGATACATTACATGATCCCTCATCATTTATCTGAAGGATTGGTTTTGTCACAGGTTCTGGCAAACCTCCTGTTGTTACAAATCCAGTAACGCTATACTCCCTTAAGCATTTCAAACTCTGACCTCTACATGGACTGATCTAGATAAACGAAAACAATGCATTATTAAAAATGAATTCGATTACCAGTTTTGAAGACAGAGACAATTAAAAGACCCTGGGATTAGCAACTTATTGCAGAATTGTAGTTTTTTTTTTATTCAAAACAAAAAAATGAACGTTTGCTTTTTGCAACACCATTTTAGAATAAAATTGACAAGCGCATTTTTATCAATATTCTTTACCTTGATAGAATACGATGTTGACGATGTTAACGCAGGCACGATCGTTTCCATGGATACTTTTGTTTCTTTGATATATTGTACTTTGCGATAAGAAGTGTTATGTTGGTCCACAATAAGAAATCTGAAACAATTTTCATCGCATATTTGAACAGCAAAGATATACTTTATAACATTGCATTTCACTGATTTTGCGTGTACTCAAATTCTTTCATTTAATATCTGATAATTGATATATCAATACCTCAATTTTCTAATATATTTTATTTCTAATAAAATATATTAGAAAAGAAAATTATTTTTTAAATAATAAAAATGACTCGTGTGTAAATCCAACCGCACGAACATGAGGCTTCCATTCAATTAAGAAACTTGAATTACAAGCTGATGATTTGATGTTGATGATTGAAGGTTTGCTTGAAACTGTCAATAAACAAATATGTTTAGCTCTTCTGCAATTTTCAAATAAGGCTATATAAAATTTGGCTATAATATACCTTAATTTAACCTTTCTTTCGTAGGTAGTATTGTCGCAAAGCACTTCGGCACATTCATATTTACTACTAATTTATCTAATTCCAGCCATACTATGATGTCAAATATCCTATTATTTCCAGTTTTTTGTTTTCAAAGATAAAGAATATTTATTTCTGTGCTTCATTATGTGCAAATCAACATATTTAAAGTTATTTCCGATTTATCCAATTCCATTTTATAATTATCACAAACGTGCCTTAACATAAAAACATGTACACTCGAATATATAATGCAGAGTGTTCACATAGAATTAGATGCATTGTAAATGCCCTGTAGACGAACCTTTGATATTGAAAGGTCTTGACCCGCCACCAAGAATATTTGTTGCCTCGCATTTGTATTGACCTTCGTCTGCTAGTGTTATCTTATCATTCTTTAAGTACAGAATCGATCTTCCACTTGTTGCAATTTGATAAATTCGTTGATTTGTTGAAAATGTCAGCTTAGTTGATCCTCTAAACCAATATACAGTTGGCGTCGGAATTCCTGATGCTGAACATGTAATTTGACTTCTTCCACTTGTTGATGTTATTGTCATTGCAGTCTTAGTAGGTAATATTTGTAAGTTGTTCGTTCTCACTTGCTCTATCAAAATGAGAGATATAAAGTATATTAAACTAATGAATTGTTGATTCATGAAAAAAACCTTTGTCATACACAGCGGTATATGATTTATTAAATTTTGATTTAGAACGTCGCAAAACGATGATGCGATATTAATTATACATACCGTATGCGAAGCATGGTTAAGGAACCTAGGTCAAATAGTAGTCAAATCTTTAAAATCAGAATCATTTTGATTCAAAATTATAGACAATATTTCAACAGCTCCTTGATATATATGGGGCAATACCAAAATCGCCGAATGGTATATACAAAGGCAATTTATAACTTATCTATACCTTAATTTATTTAACAATATATATAGTTCTTGAACTAAGTACTTTGCAATTTTTTTCGGGGTAATTTGTTGAAAATTGCCACATTTTTAGTTCTTTCAAACAATTACCAAATGAAATATTTGAAGCATACTTGTTGAATGAATTTACTATATGATAAACTGGACAAAACTTATTTTAACTTGCATCCTTTGAAAATCTAGGTTGAATTCTGTTCTTTTAGATTTAGTCCATGCTTTTACCTGAAACTTTCAGAACTAATTTCCTGATATTACCGTTAGGATGAGAATGTTTTGAATCCAAATTAGTAAAAGTATGTGGTAATACATGCAGCTATGAATCGTCAAATATACAATAAATGAAAATCATTTTAAACCATGTATATAATGTTTTAATTTTCTTGCAATGCTACACTTAAAAAGATACATCGCTGAAAATTATACTAACAAATATTTCATTTTTAGTTGCGATATTTCATATTTCTATTTGTAAATTTCATGTTCTCGATATAAGCCAAACGTGCCAAACGAGTGAGTTTGTATAAGGCGGTCAACTCTTGAGCTTATGCATTTAGCAAAAAATCGACGCATATACAAAGTGCTGATCAAACTCTGGCTGCTAAAAGCAACTTTTCTCTGTTGTATTCGGCATTTCGAACTGTAACATTTTTCAACTATTTTTTTTCAATTATTTATATGAAGTTCATTTTTTGTTTTAAAATAAATAAAACAGAAATAAAAAGTACTGATTAATTATAATGTTGTACTAAATAACCCGATCCCATTAACAGTTGAGACTTACGAACCACTATGCGTAGCGAATGAATCGGTGAGACAGCGCTTGCTGTAAAAGGGGCCAAAAAAATGGGGAAGAGAATGTGGTATTGCTCCTTTCTGATTTGCAAATTGCATAAAGATAGTGGCTAACTAGGGACATGGATGGGCCGTACCATGCATGATGAATGTATCCTTAAAAATGCATGCCGTCGTTACTCAAGTTATGGACAGAGACGACCAGTTAATTCGATCCGTGATTCAAGTAACTATGAATTTATCGATTGATTTCCTAAGCAATTCAAAATCCGCAAAAAATGGAATTTGCGAATGTGTAAAAAAAGTGAATTTGACGTTACTGAACATTTCGTTGTATATTTGTTGGTTTAAAATCACTATTTTGCAATTAATGTTCACAAATGCACCTACCACTCTTACCGTTAAACTCAATTAATGATGCATGTTTGAGCAAGATTTAAGGGATCGGGTCACTGAATAGACACTGGGTCATTTGTCTATTTACGAAAGACGAAAGGACGCAATCAGTTCGTCAGAGCCGGTCGCCAACTTTCTTGAATTAAGCCGCAAGTTGATAATACAAAAACTGCGATAAAAACTGTTCAAAACTCAAAGTTCACTAAAATATTGATGGGAAAGTGAAATGACTTCGCAGCTATTCATTTTGTCCTTTTCAGGAGAATAATGATAAAACTCAAAGAATTCCACAAAAACGAAATGAATACATACATTTTTTGAAAAAAATACTGGCAGATTTTTACAAATATTATAACATATTTCCGTCGAGGTTTCGTGTAGTCAACATTCTGAACGTTGGTTTCCCATTCTAAGATCTAAAATAACTATATTTACTAAAAATTTATACAGCTTTAGATAAATGCATATTTTTCTTATTTTGCGTCTCGGTTCAGTGTGCGTTCAGGATGAGAGAGTGTCGACGTTCTGGCGTGTCCGAGTTCTTAAAGGAGATGCCCAATGCGCGGCTACGATAGCTTACGACATTTTTCGCCGATTCCAATTACACACATCCCCGATTTTCGCTGTCCGGTGCGATTGTTATGGCTAAGTTTCTTATTACTAAAATTCTACGACAAAGTTTATATTGAGTCGAACGACTAACTGAATTTTTCTTGAAGATTTTGGCGTTTGCATTGACTTGCAAGTTGCAAGTAAGGCTAATAATCGATTTTCTGGGGCTGGGAAGATAATTCTACACCGTATTATTCGTTACGGTAGACTGTTGCAATACACAGCGGACCTACTATACTGTGCTATACTTGATACTGTAGTTTACTGTTGTAATACTGTTGTTTTACAGTTTGCTTATCCCCCCATGCGCGAAGTGTTTTGTCTTATCTGGTCGATATTCTTGCTATGCTGCTTAACTTAACGAGTGCATTTGGAAGTACCGTCATCTTATAATAGGATGGATATAAACGAGAATATTCCAAAACTCAATTATTCAAAGCTAGGAATAATTTAAAACATATACCTCACAAAGGTTATAACAGAGGGAAAACCAGTAAAAATCTTGGCTCATTCGGAACAAAAAAAGTACATCTACATAACCACGCATCTAGTTCTAAAACAAGACATCGTTTGACAAGCAAATTGCAAGATATAAAATCCGAATGTCGTAGCATCTTAAAGATTAAAACAACGTGACAAAATCTTTAAGTGTATTTACCAATCACTTCAACTGGACGGGCCTCAAAGTAACCGTTTTAAACCGTTTTTTGTTTACACTGATATATTCAGCTCGCTTTTTCCCTGTATCCATGAGACATAGCTTAAGCTCTTACTGAGGCATTTGTGGTGAGTGTCGTTAAAATATCGACAACTTTACTTTGGATACTTTACTTATTATAGCGTATTAAAATAATAATCGAACTTATTTTCGTATATCTTACGGTACGGTACCGAAAATTTTCGAAAGCTACGGTGCGAAATTATTTTGCTAGTTCAAAGTATGATAAAATTTCCTATATGGGGCTAGCTCTCTATTATTTGCACCACTGGGGGCATCACCACATTGGGCGATATTTGTGTGAATTGGTGGAGAAGTGTTTAAACCATGCCCTCTCTAAATACGCTATAATGAGTGAAGTATCAGAAGTAAAGTTGCCGATACCTTAACGACAATCACCACAAATGCTTCAGAAAGTGCCTAAGTTATGTCTCATGGATACAGGTGGCCTTAGTTCAATTGCTTCAAAAAAGTGGAACTGACTTACTCATACATATAGTTCTAGCCTTTCCATTGACGTTATAATCATACACTCCATCGGTTTTAAATTGTAAATAATTTTCCCTTCTCTCTCCGTTTGGTTCCCCTTGCTTCCTGCAAAGTATTATTATACGGACTTTTCAAAATGCCAATATCGAATTTATTTTATTGTTTTAACATGTATAAAAATTAGGGAAGGTTTTCAAAGTTTGTGTCGAGGCTCATATGTCTATCAGTTCTTTTTTATTTTTATTTGGGCAATGGAAAGTTTACAGAATTACATTGAAGTAAGCGATAATAATTTTATATGTTTGGGCGTTCGTTGCCACATGAGAATTATATTTCCATATATTTTTATTTGAAAAGCGTGATGTTTTTGCGCAGCAAAGAAAATGCATTGTAACTATAATAGCTGGAGTTAATATTCCCATTGTCAGTGATAAACAAACAACACCCAGTTTATTATACGTTATATTTGATAGTAATTAAAAAAACTTGTATTAATGTTTTCGAAATGGATTTTTGAAGTTTTATATTTTCTTCATATATAGGGTTGAATATACTCAAATCTACTCAAAAAATCACACAATTAATCAGATATTGCTGTAATTAAAAATTGAGATCTTGTCCATACTAATTTTTCATTAATCGTATATAGGTATATACGCTTCAACACGTTGGTACATACAATTATTGTTTGCATGGGCCTTCAGAATATTTCGTATTCATTTGTAATAACCATAGCAAAGATTTCGAATGGCTAAACTATTCTTTTCAACAAGATAAAAGAGACAATTTTCGACAATTCAAAATAATACAACTAAAAAGAAAACTTAAATAAAATGATGAGGCTGTTTTATATATTTTTTATTTTGTATAGTTATACGTATGTTTAGGCATAGTTCAACTTATTTTATGGAGTAAGTTTCTATTCCTTGATAAATCTTGTCTAAATAGACTTTTAAAATGTCGGCATATGACATCGTTTGTATTTTAGCGATTGAGTACATCTTCTATGACCAATGAAAAATAGAATTTACTACAAACCAGGGAATATTTATCGTAACAAGTGATCCATCACTCCATTTCCAGTTGTTTTCTTCTGCTCCGTCGGTTGCTCCATACCAGTATCGAGAAGTACTATTAGATTAAGATTATTAAAATTGTGCAATATTGATCTATTTGAAAAGATTTCCTCGTACGGATATCTTGGAAATCATTGATTCACAAAATTTAATGTCGTAAATTTCGCGTTGGTAAAATAACAGTTCGGTGATATGGAGCTTCATATATATTTTCACAACATGGAGATCCTTATATCTATATTCGGATACAATATGTCTCAGTGAGATATACTGGTATACCAGCAATGGCTTTTTTGGTTTTAGACAAAAGATTTTTTGGAACTATTGTCTCATTCACCCATGTCTCATTTTAAATTTTTTACCGAACAATTTTATTTATCATTAACTTATTCAAATATCCTATTTTAAAAGTGATTGCAAACTCCGTTCGGTATCACATGTGTTGCTATAAAGGTTTAGATTCTATATTTTTGAAACTAATAAGTCACCTCAATATTGTTTTATAAACTTCCCTTCTTACTGAATCATCTTCCAACTTGATCATTGTCGCACCTTCATTTGTGCAGGCTGTTATAGCTCCATTCCACGTGTATTGGGATTCAGAAAATAAAAGTTGGTATTTCGTATTGGTTACTGTTTCCATGAATCTAAATCGCAATCAGCATCATAATTATTATTTATAATCATAAGAACAAAACTACAAAAATAATTTAATTTTATTCATGCCTCAATGTCTGAACAGTTGAAAACATGTAAAAGCAGACTTTATATGAAATAACTTGCAATAGAATGCATGAGAACTAACTAACATTGCTAATGTTGAAAAAATATTTTTCATTACAATTAGAGCATAATCGAAAGTGATCATTTCAATTGGTATATATGTTGAATACAACGTTTGAATCACAGATTTAGAAACAACGCCTAAAATCGTAACTCAGTAAACACTCAGTATAGCTTACTTGCATTCGAAGTCTTGTAAAATCGAGAATGAAAAATCCAGCAAACATAAAAATTGAATAGTTTCAAGAGTTCCATCCCCTTACAAATACACCATCACATCGCCATATCATCTAGATATTGACTTATGTAAAGTTTATATATGATACGATCCCGCCATTTCAGCGCATAAAAACTACAAACTGATAGCTTTTGTATGTCTCATACCTTAGTGATATCCGTAAAACTTGTTTTGATTTACACTCCCACGTACTAGGTAGGAAATATATACATAACAGAAGCTTGTTATCAGTTCGTTAAGTTTCGGAACCAACCTTGTTCATAGATGATGCGCAGTTTCACAGAAAATTGTATCCATATTCACAGAAAGCTCAAACTGCAGAATCATACCCTATGCTTTGGTATATTATGAAAATCGATAATATTACTTCCTTAACTTCGACTACAGTTATCTGATAGAATTTCCGTCATCAGTTCAAAACCAATGTAAGCTTATGCTCGTTCGTCGAACAAGAAGGTTAACGTTATAGATTACTTGTATCGGTAAACTATCCCTTATAAAATTTTACTGTCGAATACTATGAAATTACTATAAAAAACATGAACTTATCCTAATATATATAGTAATAATAATATAGATATAGTAATGTATATAATATTTTGTTAGCAAACAATCATATTTTTCTTTAAAATCAGAGCATAAACGAAAAAGATTATTCCAATTGATATAGATGTTGAAAGCAAAGATGGAATCACAGATTTGGAAGCCATGCATACAATTGTAGATTAATTGCTCCGTAAATTAATTGCTAATAAATGTAAATGCTCCGCATAGTTTACTTGCATTCGATGTCTTGTGAAATCCAGAAAGAAAAATCCAGCAAACATAAAACTTAAATATTTTCAAGAATTCAATCCCCTTACATTAACACCATCATTTCGTTATATCATCTAGATATCGACTTATGTAAAGATTATATATGATACAACGCCGTCATTTCAGCATATAATAACTACAAACTGATAGCTTTTGTATATGTCATACCTTAGTGATATCCGTAAAACTTGTTATGATTTTCACTCCCACGTATTAGGTAGGAAATATAGACATAACAGGACCTTGTTGATAGTTCGTTAAGTTTTGGAACCAACCTTGTCCATAGATGACGCGCAGTTCCACAGAAAATTGTATTTACATTCACAGAAAACTAAAACTGCAAATTCACACCCTATGATTTGGTAAATTATTACTTCATTTCAACTTCGACAGGTAATAATAATATATATATAGTAATGTATATAGTATTTTTTAGCAAACAACTTTCACAAAAAAGTTGTCATATTTTTAAAGCAATTTTGTTGTAAATAACTTTACTTCCATTGTTGTATTAAAAAAATCTTAGTGATTTAATTTACTTTAAACCTTTAAACCCTTGTGTTTTTATCGCGGAATCAATGGGGCGGCAATATCGATCGGAACCTTTATCTCAATAAAACGTCGGCGTTAGTGTATATCTTCATTGGTAATTCTTAATATGATTTTTTAGTGTTTGGTGATTATTTTACATAATTTTTTGAAACTTATAATAAAAAAGCGTAATAATCATTGTACTTGGCAAGCTTGTAATATTCAGATTCGAACCCAAATATCATACGAGAAAAATAAATTTCTAAGGATCTATCTACTCCGCGAGCTTTATCACGACAGTAAATATGGTAATACCATATATTTCTGTCATCATGGTTCGCATATGAGGCTTGGGTAAATTTAGTCAAGGCAGGAAATCCGAAATGTCAAAAGAGAAAAATTCACTTCATAATGCTTTGTTTAATTTCATAGGTCTACTAAGCGCACCGATGTCGTAAGTGACGTTTGATCCGGCGAAGAATTTTTATCGTTGCAAGATAAAGGTAAAATGCTCGGTGCTTCGATAATTATGCTTAACGTTTATTGGAACTATTGCACGCTGTGACATCGGTTATGTTTTGTTATGATCGGCCCAATGCATATCAAAAGGAGGCATATACGGAATATATTGAAAAGATTATGAGATGGGATAACCTAATATTTCAAGGAATATAAATCCGACGTTAAACAAGCGGAATATGCACAAGGTATATATGGAGCAAAGGTAGAAATTCGGGTTAGAGATCAGGGTTGTAGTCACAAGGTTGTTGCCATTGTACAAAATCAAATTTTGAAAAAGTTTTTGGTTCCTATAATGCCTCCTATTCGTTTTTGTTAATCTTATAAGTTGAATATCCGTGTACTGTTGGTTTAGCCTTTCGGCAGTTGACTCATGGTTCTTCTGCCGCGCTGTCGACGAGTTCTTAGGTTTAGTATGGAGTTGATTTTTTTAATTATACGACGGCATGTTGCGTGGCATGCTGTAATCCAGCAGAATACAAAGCAATTTATCTTGAAACACACATGATTATACATGGCACGAATGACTGATAGCGAGCTAAATAATTTATTCTTTGGATGTGAAATTCCCATTTAAGTTAGTATTGCCTATGGTGTTTTTTTGAGTGTATTAGCACCGGTATTTGTTACTGTTCCGCTTTTAAGTGTATTTGGTGGATAGATTATGTTCAATGTACTACGCCCATCTGCGATGCCGACTGATTCTTATTGAACTTCATAACCGTTTGTCTTGCAATATCTGTTATGTGACAATATCACGCCATCGGCTTCCAAAGATTGATACCGAGTTGGTTTAGTCCCAATTGTGCGGCGCACGTTGCCTTGTTGAAATTTGTTCTCGATTGTCGGCGTCATTACTCGAGTTTCGATTAAAGTTTGTGAAGAAATAAAAGCACACATATGCCCGTGTTGTAATCCAGCACCATGTAAAACACGCATGATCATACATGATATGGAAGAATGGTAGCTAGATATCAGTTGGATATTAATTTCGTTTTAGAAATAAAATGCTCATTCAAGTGGATGTTACTTAAAATATATACTTAGGTTATGTTCAATGTATTACCCCCACCTGTGATGCCGACTTGTTATTGAACTTTATAGCCGATTGTCTTGCTATGTCTGTTGACCATATAAGCATGGATATTTATCGGCCGAACTCATGTCATGCCCGTGGTCATCGTGGTACCTTGCTAAGCAGATAACACATTTAAATGTACTAGAGTATATCACTTCGAGCTCTTTTTCGTTTTATATGATTGTGTAATACTTAGCACATGTTGTGATTACAAAACTTCTGCTTATATCGAGTTTGATTGGAAAATGTTAAATAGTAAGTGGCGAATAATCAGCGACCACATATATTTCATAATAAAATGGTATTTAATACTCACCATTGTACTTGCCACCCACATTCAATTGAAATATAGTTAGACCAACGTTCCAAATTTCTTTGTAAAATATTAGACAAATGGCAATGCGATAACCATCCAATGTCCTTATTTTGTTAAATAATATGTAACATTAAGTTTATGATATATTTTACTATTCTTATGCTGTGTCTTAACCGTGCTTTGTAACATTACACCAACTACAGGTTCCGCGTCTGGCCGACTCGTTGTCAGCGGAAATTTGGTATCAGTCGTCGGCGCCATCCATCGACTTTTCAATTGAAATTTATAACGAGAACTCAGCACATACATGCCTTGAAACACACACGAATAGACACGGTGCGAATGACTGATAACTAACAGTATAAAATTGATATATTCTTTAGAAATTGAATCGCCATTCAATTTGATGTTATTTATAATGAAGACATTTATTTAAAAATGAGACATGCAAAAAAGCTAGAATTTTGAATGAAACATCTAAGTACAATTCAGGACTTTTCCTAGAATTGATTTGATAATATTGTACAGTTTGCGCGACTGTGTGTCAGAATGTTAGAGAAATTTTGAAAATACAAATAAAAATTAAATTCCGCTGGTACTAAGGATATGTCTGTCATTGCTGATACGCGGTTAAAATTATTAAGAATATAACAATCCAAAATCACCATTGTAACGCAACTGTACGTCGACTATTCATCAAACATACATCATTTTTCTTTGCGATGTAACGTTTTTAAAAATTATATGCCCGATCACATAATTGCGGTCCGCAATACATGTTCAATATATTACACCCACGTGTGTTGTTGATTGCATATTGAACTTTATACCGATTGTCTTGCACTTTCAGTTCATTGTACGCATGATAATGATAGTGGTCATCTGTTGAATTTACTTCGTGGCAGTGGCTTAATATTGAAAAAAATAATTTTAATCTTGTGCCATACATGGTGTGCGCTCCGTCAGTGACATATGAAAAGAATTATATGTTTACACCGGTATGTTAAATATACATACATTTCACCGCACTATAATAATTAATGTTTGGATTATACGTCCTGTATGATACTAATAGATCCACGGCCCAATTTCGATTGGAATATAATATATGGTAGTGACACATGCGATACCATTTGATTGTATAAAATTATAGTGATCTATGAATCTGCAGCCCACGTTCAGTTGTATGAAATTAAAAAATACTGGACGAATAATGATCTATCTACATTTGACTGTCAAATATTAGCTAGTACCTTGATTCGACGAAGCCCTGATGAGAATCTGATTGGATATTTTAGTTGAATTTTAATGTTTTCTTTCTATACCTGAAACACAGTCCATCATGACTTATCATATTCTGCATAGTTTCAGGGTTCTAAATAAATCTGCTTTTTATGTACGGGCCATCGATAAAACATGCACGATATCATCAAAATTTGTTTTCCTATCACCGTATACTACGTCCAGGTTTCGTCCGAAGAATACATAAAAACACTTTTATTATAGAATCCGAATCGTAGTTAGGCGCTTACTGAAAATGCGAGTGGGTCCAAGAAGACTTCCAGAAACAAAACAAATGAGAAAGTAGTATTTTTTAGGTAATAATTAGTGAAACAATACACCATAGTATTCTATAGTAATTTTAAGCAATCCTATAGGGACCAATAGGAATATTGAAGTAATTCTATAGTATTCAATAGTAATAGTAATTTTTCAATGCTATAAAATTACCACAAAATTGCTATAGTATTTTTATAGTATTCTATAGCAATTTTATATTAGGAATTCATGTGTATGAAAAGTGTATATTCTGATAAATAAATGTTTTGTTTTTCTTGAACAACCGATGAAAAGCGTATAGGCGGCTTAATTAATCAATATCGAAACCTCACAAAAACGAATCGCACTGCCTTCACAATTGCGTTGATCTGCGTAACATAATGTACATAATATAGAATTTCACATAACTATTCAAGGGATATAATAATTTGTTTTGGGCCATCTTTGTTCGTTGTCAGTTAGCAGAAAGAAAACTCCAGTTATATTCTGAAATTGGTCGACAATCACAAGACGAAACAAAATATTCAGGGAAATTGTTGAGGAACGCAAATAACAAATAAAAAATCAATTTAGATCATTTTAATCAAATAGGTGAAAGTATTCGAGTAAGTTTCAAAATCATTTTTTATAATTTTTGTGTGAGATTTCTCCAAGATCTATAAATCCGACCGTTTAAATTGGCGACATCAATACTAGTATACTGAACAATTTTACTATTGATCAACAAATCGCCCTCGGAAGTCAAAGTAATACTTATTTAAGATGAATGGTTATTAGTCACCGGTGGCTGTGTGGTTAAACATGGTGGTACCGCAGGTTGAAGATCTCGGGTTCGAGCCCCGGCGAGTCCGGCTCGCTTATTCATGCCCACCACTCAACCCGGGGTGCAATAACTTGGGTAGGCTAAGCCGAACAGGAAAAGATGATATCTTGCCAGTAATTGTAACCCTGTCCGTCTATAAGTGGCTGATGTTACGGGGCCTTGGACAGGGTGATTCACTCTAAGAAGTGGCTATAAAAAAAAATTACTGCATTACAGAAAAATGCACATTGCACGCGGATCACGAGAAGTTTCGCGGTCCCGGGAAAAATTCCTCTTGTCCCAGACACACATAACGGTGTCTCTTATGCAATAATAGAATTACCATACCGGTACCGTTCGTACTACCTGTATAAAATAGAGTGTCATTAGAACAAGGGGTCAGCGTGTAATGACTCAATAATATTAATGCGAAACGGACAGCACGCTGAATGCCAACGCTGAATATAGAAAACAGTCTGCGTGTCCTAAAATAAATCTTAAAGTAAGAATTGATTTTCTGTGCATGAGAGAATGATGGAATGGGTCGCTTCTTTTTTTTGTAAACAGAATCCCACGAATCTAACATAAAGGCAAAATTTTACAAAATTGATGAACTTATTTTTTAGTTATATTTATCATGAGTAATAAGGCTTTTTTCATAAACAAGATAATTCCAGATATTGCATTCTGCATGAATTCCATTGTCCTTAGAAACCCCACCCGAAGTCAAATAATTAGCTCCAAACCAATTAATTCAACTTATAACATGTTTTTGAATGATTTTCCTTGCAATATGAGGAGATATAATTTTGTAAATTTCGACAGGGCCATAATATCAGTGTAGGTGCATCTTAAATAGTAAGTTTCCAAAACATTTCATCCAAGTGAATAGGATAACTAGAATGAGTGCATAAAAACGCCAAAGGTTAAGGCCACAATACACACGTAGCTGTCTTACCGAGGCGTTGCATTACGTTTCGGGTAATGAACGTCTGCATTGCTTTGCGTTAATTGTGTTCACATGCGTACAAAGCACGAACGCAAAAAAGAGACAAGCACTCTTCGTTAGCTTTCATAGGAAAACGTAAGGAAATGCATGCAGAGCATTGCACTTGCGTAAAACGCTGGGTAAAATAAACCAAACTAAGAAAAAACGCAACCTATGCAAACGCGTAGTGAGACCTTTTTTATAACCACTTGTCAGAGTGGATCACCCTATCAAAGGCCCTGTAACATCAGCCACTCATAGACGGACAGGGTTACAATTACTGGAAAGATATCATCTTTTTCGGCTTACCCTGCCCAAGTTTCCACATCCTGGGTTGAGTGGTGGGCATGGATAAGCGAGCCGGACTCGCCGGGGCTCAAACCTGAGATCTTCAACCTGCGACACCAACATGTTTAACCACTAGGCCATAGCGCCTCACAAAGAATGAACATTCCAGAGCAGCTTCTCAGTATTTGAGCGACGGAAAGTAAGACATAACTTTTTTATACTGGAACCATATAAGCTGCCATTAGAGGTAAAATAGTTTTCTTTGATAGTTGCGCACATGCTTAAAAGAGTCTAAATCGTGCCATTAAAAAAATTCCCAATGAACAATACAATAAAATAAACAATGAAAAACTTTATCTAAAAATCCAGGTTGTCCGTATGTACTGCTAGATTATTGCATAGTGTTTGACTCGGATTTTCTCGTTAAATTTCCTCTTTATGTTGCCAGAATTGCTTGAGGTATACCCAAATATCGTTTGAGTTATTGAGTACCGATCGGAGAAATTTGGACTCCAGTCAGCATATAACTAGTAGGTCTGAATTTCCCGAACTTGTGTATAGAATTTTTGGAACTTGATATACGAATTAAGTCGAGTTGTAGCATAATCATAGGAAACATTAGGATTTTCAAAAGTGTTCAGTTATGTGAAAAGCATTTTTTTCTTTGTAAATACACAGCAAAAATTGCTTCGGATAAAAGAGTAAAAAAGCAGCAAAACTTGAATATATTTTACATGCACATTTGCGCGATTCGTTTTTATCTTGCAATGAACTACCAATCCCTCCTCCCTCTTTCCTTAAAATCCCGGATCCGTGTGTAAAAGAATTCACAAGCATTACTTATGTTTTTTCTATTTTTTGGAAATGTGTGTCTCACTCTTAGACTTGATTTGTATAACTGAAGACGAACTACGAACAGACTACGAACAGACCACGAACTTATTGCGAAAGCATTCGCATTTGAATTTGGTGGTATGCTGCAACCTAATGTTTTTTGTCAATTTGCCCCCAACGCCTGAGACCAGATGAAACAAAAACGCAACTTTGATGAAAAGCTTTGAAGTTCTGGTTTTTGGATTATTTTAGTTCCCCGTTATTGTAACACTGTTGTTGAGTGACGGATACTCTATTGAAATACAATCCAAATTCATGCGATTGTCAATTCTTTTTTCTATATTTTGCCAATATGGTTTTTACAAATGACATCATTTCCGAAATATATTGGGAAAATATATTAACCAAACACTATTATGAAAATACTCAAATATCTCAATAAATAAATATTCAAAAAATACAAATGCCTACTAAATCCTCTTAAATTTTTATGATTCAAATTTTTTTTTCTGCCTTATTTTAGTCTTCATAATCATCACAATCATGATCGTATGAAAGAAACTGATCCATGATCTAAAAACCTACTCAACGTGACGTCATTCTAATTTAACAATATGGCATTATAACAATTAGTGACCAAAACGCCAACAATAGTGTCAAGTTTTGATTGGTTAAACATTTTTCAGAAAATAATCCTGAATAGTAGTATATTTTATATAAATCTAAGCAATATCAATTTTGTTTCGTACGAACTTTGGTTTCTAAAATAAATAAATAATATTGCATTTCGATACCTTTTCGTAATCAATGCAAAAAAAAAACTAAACAAGATAAGCGAGTCGAAAAATAGATCTCACAGGTGAAGAACGAAACGTCTTATTAGTCTTGCAAACAAAGGTAAAACAAGTTCACTGCAAAACTACGCAAAGTATTACAAGGTAACCTAGTTTCAATTTTACAGCCAGACAGTAACTTTATTAAAAACCGGGTTGAAGAGAAAAGCCTTCGAAAAGTGCAAGCTTTAAAGTGATAAAAAATAATTTACCCGTTTTTACTGGGAACCGAGTTATCGTTAAACTTGTACTAGTAAACTCGGAGTTTTTACCTAAAATTATCAACACTACTCGTGAGAAAAAAATATTGCACCTTTTCTACCTGCCTACTACGAGCGGGAAATTGGGCGTGTGTGTCCTGTCTTTAACATTGCCAATAATGCAAGTAATTTTGCGCTTTCCCCGGAAAATATTTTTTTAATGTCCTGTCCATATTTAACTGAGACAAGTATCGATCGACTCGATATTTTGCGTAAACATTCTGATAAAAACAAGTGCAAAAACAAAAAATTGTCAAATGAGCTTCATGTCGAAAACTCCCTTAGCACTCGACATGCTTCCAGTGCGTTTTGGATTTCTAGACGAAATAGTCAACAAAAATATTTTTTTTGAAGAGTTTAAAAATGCTTTGCATAAAGACAAAATAGTTGAAATTTCACTTGCTAATAATGATGGATTCAGAAATACATTTGCCCTATTTATATTCCTACAGTGACGAATTTGCTCAATGGAGAAGGAGACATACACCTTGGCAAAGAAAGGCTGCATTAGTGTCACACCAATTCAAAAACGGAAAAGGTGTAAATTGCGTAACATCTTGTTGGGTGTTGTGTTATTTCATATAAATTTACTGTTGACTAATACTAATCGGTTATTCTTTATTGAAAACAAGAAAAAAGTAAATAAAATTCCAATATTTGCTTCAAAACAAATACAGAAGTTTTCGTCATTAATGCGATTGATTGTGAAGCATGTAAATTGTTCGTTATATTATTTAATATCTTCATAATGCACAACTGCATTCTCGTATGGATTTATTTCAGGAGTATGAACAATTTCTTGGTAATGAGTTGATATATCAGGAATACTTTCATATGCGTTGTTGGTATGTTGATCATCTGTACCTGATGTATAACAATAGATTGAATTTCAATGAAATAAATAATTCTTTTAGAATATTAATATATACTTCTTTGGTCTGCATCGGATCGGTGTCCAGTGCTGGCAGTTGTCAAATCTTGGTGGAGAAAAAACATCAATATAAGCTAAACCAAAAGTTTTTACGCCGAAGTTACGTAGAAAAAATTGAAATTTTTTGCAAAAAAAGTGGCCAATTTAAAAAAAACGAACGAAATGTATGCAAAAAACAATTTCACTTCATAATCGTGCAAACGCCCTATAATTTCGTAATAATAACCCAAATCTAGAAGGGATGGTATGTTCCCATTTTTAAAAACTTAGGTGGGGCATGCAACATTAAGTTAGGTGTTTACTTCTACAATCGTGTTATCTTTTTGACGTACATCGGAGGATTTTGTATTTTTCATAAGACATTGATGAAAGCCATCTACTTACGCTCAACTGTATTCTCTGATTTCTGTATTGTTTTTGTAGTTTTCAAAGATCGTTTATTACGTTGAATTAAAAATATTACAAGTCCACATACAATCACTCCCATGATTGATCCAGCAGTTACCCCTACGATTAGTGTTGCCTTTTTATCTTTAATTCAAATTTTATCTATTAATAATGTAAACTTTTACCCAATCGATGTTCATTTGTAGTAGTTTATGGTAGAAGAAATCACTTTATTCATAAGTTGAACGATGCATTAGTTGAGAATATATATTCATTGCTTGGTTCGAACTCGATAAGCCGTTAGCAAATTTGGAGAGGGGAAACACGCAATATCTCCGAGTATACATTTTTGTTACAATATTTTTTTAGAATGCTTCGGACATTGCATAAAAGTGAAAATATTCCACAAAGTACAAAGCATAAATCGTCGTAGCATTGTGCCCATTTTACTTAATAAAGGGCGGTATTTGCGTCACACAGAATAATATCAACAAACTGTAAAAAAGCACACCTTTTAACATAATCGTTGATTCCTCAGTTATTACTTCTTTATCAACTATAATTCCTTTGCTGATTTTAAATAAAACCTTGTTTTTGCTTGGTATTGAAACCACAAGAAAGATTCTGAATAGTTTTATTGTGAAAGTTATTGATAAACCAAAGCTGTAGTGCACAGGAAAAATATTCGATATACCAGACGAAAGATTTTCATTTTAAAAAGTATATATTTCAAAATTGCGTCCTGCTACGATTAGGAAATATTTGATTTTTGAAATTTCTTCTCAACAAAATTGTAAAATTCTATATAAAATGGGAAATTACTTGTACGTTTGATTGCTTTTCAATTTTCTATTCATTCCGTAATAAGTGTTGTTCGTGTCATTACTATGTTGTTGGCCGCTGATATGGCATGTCATGTTAATTTCATCTCCAAGAAAAAAATGTTGACTTGAAACTGTTGATTTAAATCTAGAATGAATTATAAAATTATATTCTTTGCTGATTTAAATGATGCTGTGTTATTTTTTTCATATATTGAAAAAATGTAGAGGAAGATGATTATATTATTAAAATATCTAATTCATTCAGGTCAAACCTCGTGTTATGAAAACGTTTCCCACATAATGTTTTAAAATTTCTGATTAATGATCTTGATTTTGCATTATTGTGTCACCGACTTGGTTATATTATGGGCGTATATCTGTTTTCTTCTCTAGATAAAAAATTAATCTGCTTCTGTCTCACTCTTTTGAGGGAATTGACTTGGAATGACTATCAGAAGTATTGCTAAGAAGACTCCTATGAAAATCGGTTCTCTATATCGTGCCCGTCGTTATCTTTCACCTGAAATTATACTTTATTTATATGCCTCTGATTCGATCCTACATGGAGTATTGTTGTCGCATTTGGATTCCCGCTGCTGCACCTCTACTGAACATGCTTGATCCTGTTCAGCGACGTGTGATTTACATGACCGGTCTAAAACTTTGTTCTGGACTGTAACGATTGTCGTATCGTTGTAATGTTGCAACACTTATAATAAACAGAACTGTTTATTTTATCGATATTAAAGTCGATTTGTTCGAAAAAACTTTTTGCTCCCGTTCGTCCGAACAAAATTTTTAACCGGTCAACTCGATTAGCTGCCCATTCAATGTGGAAGTTTGACAGTGTCACAGACAATTCTATGCGAGAAGTTTTTCCCCGCGAACTACCTAATTTGGAATTCTAACTTCGTTTCTGCTCTTTTGCACTGCACTGCGCAAGAGGGGTTTTGGGTGACTCTGATTATTGAAAGTCTCTAAAAACCTTGCTGCGAGCAAATTCAGACAAAAAAAATACACCGCAATAAAATATTCCACTCTAAAGTTATTAAAAATGAGATACCTGTTTCTCCTCAGGGCCAATGCGATATATTCATTCTCGGCCGACATCGTTTTAAGAACATTCATACGTTCTTCTTCGGGGACCGTCATGTTTATCTCATTGTCGATGATTTGTACTACAATCAGAAAACAGCTGGAAACATAGGTTATGAAATTTTGTCAGCAATATACAATTTGGATTGTTTGCACAATTGGATAAAGATTTCTGATTTCCGGTTCTGAATTGATAAGCGTTTTATATAGTCGTATAACCCCTCTGAATAGACCGGTCACGCGCAACCGCATATCAGAATTACATCCGCTTCTAATACTTCTGCCGAAGTTTTCCCATTCGAATAACACGTTACACGCTTCTCAGCTGCAACACGCAGTACGCTAACTACTTGCGACACACGACATTACTCTCAACCAATATTTTTGTTGAATTCCACGAGTAAGAACGAATATCAGCAGACGTTGAATTAATCAAAACCTTCAGCGTTAGATAAGAGTAATTAGATTTTTAGTTAGGCAAAAGCGGAGCTATGTCTTGCAAACGAAATCGGAGTTCAAGAGAGTGTCTAATTTAGAAGCCAAACTTCCTAGGAACATATTTTCCATTTCCACTAAAATGATATATTTTTTTAAAGGTCTAAAAGGCAACTTATAAATCAAAAAATGCTATTACACCATGACACATCATCAATGCTGTAGATACCTTTTAAAAACGAAAATATATAGGATCAAAGGAAAATTTTCTTATTTACCTTGAATAATGATATAAAAATTTTATCTGTCTTCATCGGCCACGACCAAGATACATTACATGATCCCTCATCATTCATTTGAAGAATTGGTTTTGTCTAGTAACTTCATATTCCCTTAAGCATTTCAAAGTCTGGCTCCTACATGGACTGATCTAAATAAACGTAAAGAGTAGTGTATCGCGCAATGCATTTTATAAACTGAACTTGATTAAGGATTCGGAAGACAAAAACAATCCAAATACCCAGGGCTTAGCAATTTGTTGCAGATTTGAAGTATTTTTTACAAAAAAAAAATAAAGATTGAATATGCCTAGTTCAGTTTTTGCAAGACCATTTCTTAATCTAGTCGACAATCTATTTTTATGAATATTCGTTACCTTGATAGAATACGATGTTGACGATGTTAACGCAGGCACGATCGTTTTCATGGATACTTTTGTTTCCTTAATATATTGCACTCTGCGATAAGAAGTGTTTTGTTGGTCCACAATTTCGATTCTGAAACAATTTTCATCGCACTTTTTTAACAACAAAGATATACCTCATGTTATTACATCCCACAAATTTTACGTTTACTTAAATTTCTGATACTTGATATATCAATACTTCAATTTTGTTAATATATTTTATTTGTAATATCAAAGAAAAATTTTTTGTGAAATAATAAAATTAACTAACTCTTGTGTAAATCCAACAGCATGAACATGAGGTTTCCATTCAATTAATAAACTTGAATTACAAGGTGATGATATGATGTTGATGATCGACGGGTTGCTTGAAACTGTCAACAAACAAATTTTGTTAGCTCTACTGCAATTTTTGAATATTAAACTATTTTTGATATTCAAATCCACCTTAATTTATCCTTGCGTTCGTAAGTAGTGTTGTCGCAACACTATCCTATTATTTCCAGGTTTTCGTATTCAAAGAATGAAAATAGTTCCTTCTGTAATCCGATATGTGTAAATCAACACTTTTCAAGTAATTTCCGATTTTTTCAATATCGCTTAATAATTTTCATTATTCATACGTCAATATAAATAAAACAACACACAAATATATCTTACAGAGTGTTCACTCAGAATAAAGAGCCCTGTAGACAGACCTTTGATATTAATACTTCTTGACCAGCCACCAAGAATATTTGTTGCCTCGCATTTGTATTGACCTTCGTCTGCTAATGTTATCTTGTTATTCTTTAAATACAGAATCGATCTTCCATTTGTTGCAATTTGATAAATTCGTTGATTTGTTGAAAATGTCAGCTTAGTTGATCCCCTAAACCAATATACAGTTGGAGTCGGAATCCCATATGCTGAACATGTAATTTGACTTCTCCCACTTGTTGATGTTATAGTCATGGTACTCGTAATAGGTGATATCTGCACGTTGTCCGCTCTCACATGTTCTATCAAAATAGACGAAATAAAGTATATAAAACTATGCGATAGTTGATTCAAAAAAAAATAACATTTCATCATAAACAACCTTATATCAAAGATTAAATTTTGATTTCGAACGTCGCAAAACAATGGCACGATATTAGTTATATATGTCCTAGACATAGCATGGTGTTGGAATCTCAGTTTTTTTAAACTATATGAAAAATTTCAAAATATAAATTTACTAAGTAATTAGCTAAATTTTAAAAATCAGATTCATTTCGATTTAAAATTATATAAAATAATCAATCAACCATCTTCTGAATGTATATGGGGCAATATCAAATCGGTTGTTACATTTCAATACCCATTCTATATTTTATTTATACCTCAATTTGTTTAACATTTTTATTTAGTTCTTGAATTAGGTAATATGCCTTGTTTATCTGAATAATTGTTGAAAGTTGGCAAATTTTTGTATTAATTCAAAAATTTCCCAGAAGAAACAATTAAAGCATACCTCTTAAATAAATTTACTTTATGATAAAATGGGCAATTCTATTTTTTCATTGTATACTTTATATAAAACTAGGTTGAATTCTGCTCTTTTAGATTTAGTCTGTGCTTTTACCTGAAACTCTCAGCACCAATTATTGATATTAGTTTTAGGATGAGGACGTTCAAATACTAATTGGTAAAATTATGTGGTAACACAGGCAGTCTTGAATCGTCAAATAAACATTAAATGAAAATCGTTTTAAACCCTATATATCTAATGTTTTAATTTTTGGGCAATACAACACTTGCCCAAGATTAATCGCTGAAAATTATAAAAACAAATAATTCATTTTTAGTTGCTGTATGCGATTTTTCATATTTCAATGTGTAAATTTCCTGTTCTCGATATAAGAATCACCAAGCTGAACATTAGGTATACTGACATTAATAGTTGAAGAGCGTACAAGTGCCTTACTAGCCGCACCCCATTTAACCAGATTAAATTATCAGTTGGTCAACTCAAGAGCTTGTATATTGAGCAAACGATTGACGCACACACTGTAACAAAAAGCAACAAAGTCACTGGTTTTTGACAGTAATTTTACTAGGCCGTATTTAAAAAATGACTTTTGTGGCCGACTAGGGGTGTTGATGGGGCGGACCGAAAAGTTGCGGTCCATCAATAGCCCATAATTGGCATAAATCCCACGTGTTTTTTTCTAATTTTATGTTGAATGCAAAAGTGCAAGAAGAGTATTGTTTTAGTTTTCGCGCGTCTTCAGCGTAATTTAGCGCGCAATGTCAAAAGTGATCTAACTGCTTTCTTAAAATATACGGCGGTTTTGGAAAAATTAAATTATTCTGGATTCACGCCGATTGTGCAGTCAGACTTTTCGAAGTAGATCTTAGTTTATAAAACATAAAAAGCTGTGAAATCGCGTATTAACCTGACGGTAAAGCGATGAGCGATTATTTCAGAGTTTTTTGAAACGAAGAACATTTGGTTGAACCACTCGATTCTAATTTAGCTAAAATTATATTCATGTCTAACACAAACCTTCAGTTGTAACTTAAATTCACATTTCCTGACCAAATTATAATAGGAATGTAAAACTTTATATAAGCGAGCATTGAGCACATATTTCCATTAATTGACAACCAAATTTTAGATTTTTACCTACACTGTAACAAAAAATGCAACAAGATCATTGGTCTTTGACCAAAATTTTATTTGGCAGTATTGAAAAAATTCAAAATTGAATTTTTAGTCAAATATGGGAGTTGATGAAACGTACCGCGAATGAGCGGTTTCTCATTAGCCCATAATTGGCATAAATTTGACCAACATGGCGTTTTTTAAATTTCGAATTATGCAATTACTGCGAATGCCCAGTAAATTTACTGTACTTTTGCCACAGTGTACAAAAATGATTCTTACTACATTATAACTAACTAACGTAAATAAAAAAATGCGACCATATTCTGAAAACTAAAGATTTTTTCTTGATCACTATACTGACGTACATAGATTTGTCTCTGTGCTCGTGAACGGAAAAAAAGTTTCGCAATGGAAATTACTCTTACCTTTCATACATATGGTTTTAGCATATGTATTGCTACTATAATCAGACACTCCATCTTTTCCGAATTGTAAATAATTTTCTGATCTCTTTCCGTTTGGATTTCCCGTCTTCCTATAAGGTGAAATTATAAAAAAAAATAGTCAAAATAATCATTTTTTCAGAGTTTCAACAGAGGTTCGGGCAATTGCAGTTCAGCGATTATTTTCTAACTTATTTGCAATCGTATACTGCTATTCCTCCAATATGGTCATTGATTGGTATATTCTTTTTCTTTCTTTTATTTATTAAACTGTTTCAAATTTAGAAAAGCTTAATGAAGTTTGTTACGAATTTTTTTCATCTAAGTTTAATCATTTCAGGAAAGGCTTAAAAATGAGATATTGAATCATGCATGACCTTAATATACAAGCTAAAATACGTTCGAATTCATTTGAAGACAGCTATGACGAAGGGTGGTAATGTAATGTGCGGTACAAAATTTTTATCGTAATTCGAACAAGCAAATAATATCATTGATTTTCGAAAATTTTTCGAATCGCACTGTACGATATTAATTTTACGTAAATCGTACTAAACTTCGTACCTGTACGAACGAATATCTGTTCAAATATTATTTCCTCTTTTTGTAATTACAACTAGGCTACAATTTCGATCTGTACGTACCTACTACCAATGCCGAAAACAGCCTTATTTGTGAAATCTAAATCGCACGAGTGACATCCCCAACATTAGAGTTATACATTTTTGTGCTAAGTCTTTTGAAATTCAATACAGTAAAACCTATATGTGCAACAGCCCATCATAATCCAATCATGAAAATCAGTTGTATTTTCTATTGCCCTTTCACGGTTGCAAAACAACATAGATGTCATTGAGAAGAATGTGATGTAAAATGTGTACGGTACTGCTCAAAATGAATATTGAATTTTGCACCGTACAGCACCGTACCATACTGCCAGACTTCGCGATTACGAAGGTGTCACAGAACCAATGGAAATTTGATAAAAAACTGTAAGGAATTGTAGTATCTGATAAATTGTAATTACGATGTATTTTTACACCGGGAAACTGGTATTAACTTTTTCGCAATAGATTTTTGATTTAGTTTTAAATATTCTTCCGGTATAGGGTTTATTATATGCAAATCTACTTACAATGTCACGCAATTAATGAAATTTATTGTAGTATACAGACTCTACGATTTGTTATTGGTCGCGTGCATGAAGAATTTAAATGGCTGAGAAGGAAATATTCTTTTCAATGACTCGAAACTTCGACTATTATAAAATTATAATTGAACAACAGACCAAAAAGAGGAACGTTGGAACGTCGGCGAACAACATCGTTTTTGGTGATACATTGCCACATTGTAGATGCACAGTTCCATTTCATATTCTCTAATATAAACAACATCTTTTGTATTTTAACGATTTAGTATATCTTTCAACAACGAAAAATATTTTACTACATACCAGGGAATAGTGATCATAACAGGTGTTCCATCACTCCATTTCCAGTTGTTTTCTGATGCTTCATCGGTTGCTCCATACCAATATAGAGTATTGCTGGTAGATAAAAATAATAAAATGTCAGTAAATTAGATTTATAAGAATATATCTGCAGGTTTCGCAAGCATTATATGTAGGGATGAAAAAAACCGAATCTTTCGGAATTTTAATCTGATTCGAATAGTTTCGAATCGGATCGAATGACTAATTTCATTTGAATAACAAATATCCCATTATTACTATTACAACTTTCTCTCCATTGAAAAATTCAAGAAATTCATATAGTGTATTTCCAATTCAAACTATATGTCTAATAGCAACAATTATTTTAGCAACAAAATATAATGGATTTCATACTGATTTGACACAATCCTGAGATGGATAACCCAAAAATAATTTCAAGACACTATAACTCGTCTGACCCTTGCATGACCCATATATATATCACTGATCAGTTTAGATTACCCATTAATTAGATGGGATTTGATATTGGAATTTCATTTGACACAGAAATGAAATGAATAATACAAATATAATTTCAAGAAATATGTCTTGCCCCATGCATTGCCAATATATATGTACATATATGTGAGTGTCAATATATACTTTGAAACTGATTTGACGTCGTCCTAATTTATATAGTCTAATTGCAATTCCAGGACTCTACATCATGTCTGCCCCATGTACATAAATCATCGAAGCCTTCAAAATGCGTGTAAGGAATGCTTTGAGACTGATTTTACACAGCCATGGCATGTATGATTTAAATACATTTTCAAAGCTTCACATTCCCCCTGTTTCATGGGCTGCGTGGCCCAGACATACATACCTCATTGTTTCGATCGAAAAGGATGTAAATATATGATACATATACGATGTGTTCGGATTATAGCGGCAGTGTACAGGACCTGATTTAATATCATGTCAGATGAAATTTGATTTTGGCATAACTTTGTTAGTCAGATAGAATGTTGATCCAGAAGTCTGTGTGCTATGAAACATCTTTTAGAGTATGTACGAGTACTCATGGAAGATCAGGTGATGGCAGTGTTCGACATGGTCAGGCGAAAGCCTTCGTGGTACTGTGTACACAGTTGTAATTTGTTTTATAATTTTGTTTTTGCAAAGAAATTAAAGAGCGTTAGTAAACGTTTTAACTCCTATATATTTCAAAACACAACCTTGATATTGTGTTATAAACATCGTTTCTGATTGAATTATCTTCGAACTTGATCATTGATGCACCCTTATTCGAGCAGACATTTATAGCTTCATTCCAATTATATACGGAATTAGAAAATAGAAGTTGGTATTTCGGCTTTGTCACTGTTTTCCATCCACCTAAATCGGTATCATTATTTTTCATTATGAAAAGAAAAAATTAAACTACTTCGAGCATTCGAATTTGTTTAAACCTAAATCCTTAAATCATTTTTCAAAGACTCGAGAAAGTCCAATTTATGTATAGAAATTCTACAGTAGGAATATTGAACAGCATTGCACATGTTGGAGATGTTAATTTTTTTCCAGTTACAGCAGAAGCAAAGGTGATTTTTTACAATCGATAGAAGTTGAATACGAATTTGGAGTCATAAATTTTTTGAAGCAATGCATGCAATTGCTAAATAATTACAACTCGGTAAACGCCCAGTAAAGCTTACTTGCATCCGATGTCTCGAAAAATTCTAGAAGAATACTCAAGCAAACATAAAGCTTCAATATTTTCAAGAGTTCCATCCCATTACAATAACCTCATCACGTCGCTATATTACCTAGATACTGATTTGTCTAAAGATAATATATGATACTACGCAGTCATATCAGCATGTGGAAAACTACAAATTGTTGAACATTTGCTAGTGTCATACCTTCGAGTTATCCTTAAAACTTGTTTTGATTTTCACTCCCACGTACTAGGAAATATATACATAACAGTAGTTTGTTGTTAGTTAGTTGCGTTATGGAACCAGCCCCATCGCTAGATCATGCGTAGACCAACAGAAAAGTGTAGTTACATGGAATACATATAAAATTCATAATGTGGAATAAAGCCAATCGTCTCCTACTTCCTACGGTATCCTATCAGTTAGAAATAGATATAAGTTAATTCTCAGCTTGTTCGTCGGACAAAGAGTGATAAAATTATAAATTACTTGTATCGATAAACTTCGTCGTATGCAAGGAAAGTATATCTTCTGTTTTGCTTGAACAGCCGATAAGGCGCGTATTGGTAGGGAGAACAATCAATATTGAAACCTCACAAAAAAAATCATTGCCATCACACGAGCGTTGATCTACGTGGCTTAAAAAGACGGCTCGTTTAAATTCGACAATATATTTTCAATATTCATTTAGATACCAAATTAATTTTTTCACGCAGTTAAATAATGTATATTTAGGAATAGAAAAAAATATATAAAACACACTTAGTCATATCGGTAACTTATGAGCTGTAATAATGATTACAAACCCAGTCAAAAAAATATTGACCAAATATGTATTATCAAGAGTGGCAGGTTGATGGATCGTGTCACCATGGTGCGGTTTATCTGTGATACATACTGGACCAAACAAAAATTTTGATTGCGTTCTTTTTTGGTAAAACTTTGTTTGCAAATGCAAACCATCGCTTCGTTTCGGATAAAGAATGCCGAATAACTACGTCATACCCTCATGTAAATATGAATGCTGCAAAGGTTGAATTCAGAAATATAACATTGAGTCATATCTGGAAAAAAATACTTCTCAGTTAGGAAGTTTAAAACCTGACTTCAATTGAATAAATTAATTCGTTTATATTATCACCAATTAAATGTTTAAATTCATCAACATATGAACAGCTCAATAACCTTGACTTGATACCAAGTTAGAATGTTTTACTATACATATTCGATCCATGGATAATATGCCCTGAAACAAAATGTAGTTTTGGTATCAAAACAACTATTCGCTTTTCTTTTGCCTGAACTATATCCTACCGATTTGCTGTCTCATCCCACGCAACGAATAATTGAAACAATTGGTGTGAAATGTAATGAGCGCGAACGTGAATAAAATTTTCCATTTCATTTCTGCGCTTCTGCACATTTCGGAAATAAAAATTTGCTTGCATTTTAACTTGAACTGCCGATCACCAAATAGACAAGAATGCTTATACCCAACAGCCGTTAGGCACTAATCTTTGTAATGAACGTTAATTTTCTCTCTACAAGCAAAGTGCACGCTCGATGTAGGAACGGTCAAGCATCGAAACACCGACCCCGTGCACAATAAGCAGGTGCTAAACCGAACGAGCCACCGAGCCGGAAAACCTACATAAATCAATTTATCTTAGTCTTTACCAGCAACGGCGTCATTGAGCGATGATAAAATTTGGTACATTCGGGAAGTACTTTTTGCCAAGGCTTTATACGTCTCGTTAGAAAAGAGCGTAGTCCGCGCACTGTTAAAGGAGTCATCCAGACTTTTCAGTGAAAGGACATGATTTCATGCATAAAATTTGTGTTGGGACACAAGTAATAAATATAGCACAAAAACACAGGAAATGTATGTTAAATCATCACTGATTGTTACAGCGCATTTTGCTAACATTGTTTTGTTTCTAATGTGGCGGCGACACGACGCTAATAGAGGACAAGCTTAAAAGTATCCTATCTTATATTTTTCAAAGAGACTGCCGGGGGTGCGCAAAAAATTTGTTATCGTTAAAATAATTTCAATCTGACCAGGGCAAAATCCAAGATTAGAACTGAAAATTATCTTTGATACGTATTTAAATATGATCATTTGGGAATAATATTTTATGCAGCAATCGAAGCAGATTCGATGTATTGTATTAAACAAACGATATATTTGGATATTCGTGTGGCAAAGTTTCAATAAGAGCCAAATAATGATCCTTAGAAAAACCCTATTTGCAACCGCTAGCCCTTGGTTTCCAGTGTGTCCGTCATTATCAAGTTGCTGGGATGCAGGATGCAGAATTTTAATTTCTAAATTTTCTTTAAAAATTAATTAATGAAGTCAGCAATTATTCTTCACACTCTTGGTTGGCAGACAATCTAATTAGGAACGCATTTTATACCACTCGAAATCCTTATGAATGTGGGGATGTCACCTGACACAATTGTAACACAATTTTGTAGAAGAGAATAAGACACTTAATACTGCTCTAATGGTATTTGACTGATTGTGCTATTATCTGCATCCTCAGTTGTTTCCGCTCAAGTTAGTTCATAATATATAATTGAGGCGAAAACCTGTCATAATTAGGAAACAAATGTATGAATATGCATGCATGGGTTCGTGTTGTGCATATAAATAAACGACCTAAAATGCCTAAACGTAAAATGCGAAACTGTTTGAGACCAATATAATTGATCGACCTATAATTTTTGATATTAATGATGAATGAATCATAAATCCCGTGTTCAATTTTGTCTTTCCTTAACAACTTTTAAACAACTTAAATCACAGTATCGTTTCTTTGACTTTAACCGTTGCTGATAAAACTCGTTGCAACTTTGACGCTTCTTCTCGTATGTCTGTCGAAAAGAAAAAAATTAAAACTATATCACATAAATATGCTTTAAACAGCAATATGTCTCTATTTGTAAAAAATAATTGAATTGTTTCGATAAAACATATAATTTGCGCTACTACCCATTCTTCATTATTGAGTTTCATAATGGCGTTATTTAAACTTTGCAAAAAAGTCATTACTCGAAATTACCAGTAAATTTAACATGCATTTGGTATAGTGTAGTATTTCGTCAGTAAATAATTATACATTGTCAAGCAAAGGACTCAGATGGACCTGCCGATGTACTCGTAATTGAGGTGAAATATTATAGCCCTAAATTAGCGTCTGAGGTGCGAAAAATTTTGTAAAAATAAAATTTGAGTACCCTTAAAAGGTCAGGTTTTAAAAATGAGTACTGTGCGTGGATAGCGCGCAACAAAGTGATCAAATGTACTTTTTGATATTCAGTCAGTCAGTGAACTGATTTCAGTCAGTTAATGGGAGCCACGACACCACGCACACTAAACACTACAATGTTCACAACAGCTAGGTTTAATTGTAAGATTTTGGGGATCGAAATATGACACCATTATGGGCGCAGGATACAACGGTCTAAATATTGGCGGTAATTATACTTGACAACAAGCTTCCTTTTAAATATGCTAGTATAATACTCCAAGCGTATCAAATTGTAAGAAAATTATTATAATAATAATGAGGGCGAATCCTTTAAATGTATAAAATTATATGAAAGTCAGAAAATATAAACAGAATGTTGCAAGAAAGAAAATCGCGCATGGCTGATAATTGTGTTATTTAGGTTGAGCATTGAACTTCCACGTAATGATGTTTTAAATGCTCCCAAATGTTTCAATCATTTTATTCACAGTGTATTCTTCAGGGAAAAATATATTGACGTTAAAGAATAAAGTGGTGGAATAAAATTCAAAAATTAACAATAACATATTAATTAATCGGGCTTTCAATATGAGTTACACATTCGCTTCTAAGCATGACCCATGTATAGTGAGCACATTCGCCAATAAACATGAAAATATAAATATTATACCGACCAAACTTGGACATATTTACATACAACTGAACAGGGGCTGCAGGTGCATAGCTCACTATAATTTTGTGCAATCAAATATTATCGCATGTGCCACTACTATATATTATTTTCCAATGGAAATTGGGCCGTCGATGGATAGCTAATTATTTGTAACATACGGGACATATAATAACAAGCATCAACCATTATTTTATTGTTAAATGTATGTGATTGTTGATAATTATTTAACATTTCACAATTTTAAAACCCAGTGTAAGCACAACTTAAATCATGGGACTAACCTGCACTAACTTGAACGAGATTGGCAAACGTGGAATTTGAAACTAACAGAGGCCGTAAATATACATGTGGAAATATGCATGGGGAAAATTATATTACCAACGGTGCAAAGTATTTGGAGCTGCAATTCACGGTACGCTTCTGAGTTGCAATACGCAGTACACCAACTACATGCAAAACAATGCACAATGATTAACTATAAGGTAAACGAGGAACTGTAGAGATGGCCGATACAATTTGAGGTAGTGGCCGTGATCGAGGAAAGGACGAAATAAGAAATAGAAGATTTCTTGTATAAATACCTCACTAATCCATTTGATTCATCGGGAACATTGATTACCATCTTCAGTTTTCCATTTTCATTGATTTGTTTTTCAACACCAACCGGTGGGAGAATTGACGGGACTGAAATATATATAGTATGATAACCATTATTATCTCAAATTCCATTAGCTCCTAAATCGACAATTGAAAAAATCGTTGGAAAAATATTAACAAAAGAAAAGTATTTTTTTTTCTGTTTTTTTCCTAATAAATGTAAAAAGAGGTTAACCTTCAGAGTCAGTCAAACATTCACCAACTGCAACTTTTTCATTTCCAAATCCTGCACATGTTTGTGCTTGTATTGATACATTGTAATTTCTGTTTGGAATCTTCGGTATTGTAAAGTTCATCATTGAAAATGAAACATTAACCTCGTCAATTTTTATTACTGAATCCGAAGAGTAAGAGCTAGTATCAGCAGACGTTGAATTTATCGAAACCTTCGGCGTTAGATAAAAGTAATTAGATTTGTAGCTGGGTAAAAGCGTAAAAAGCGGGGCTATGTTTCGCAAACAAAAACGAATTTACTGAGAGCGTGTGTAAATTAGGCAAAAATTTTGAAGGAACGTATTTGCCATTTTCACTGACATGTTTTTCTTTTCAAATGATCCAAAAAGCAACTTATGAATTAAAAAAATGCAATTACGCCATAACAAATCATCAAAGCTGCAGACATCTTTTCAACCGAAAATATATAAGTTCATAGAAAAAATTTTTTACTCACTTTGAATGATGATATAAAATTTTTATTTGTCTTCATCGGCCAAGACCAAGATATATTGCATGATCCCTCACGATTCATCTGAAGAGTTGGTTTTGTCACAGGTTCTGGTAAACCTCCTGTTGTTGCTGATATAGTCGCTTCATATTCCCTTAGGCAATTCAAACTCTGATTTCTACATGGACTGATCTAGATAAACGAAAACAGTGCCTTTTGTAAACTTTAATTGATTACCAGTTTCGAAGATGCATACAATCAAAAGACCACGGATATAGCAACTCATCACAAATTTGTATTTTTTTTTTCAAACAAAAAATAATTAACATGCCTCGTTTGCCTTTTGCAAGGCAATTTCTCTAATAAAATCGATAAACTACTTTTCATTAATATTCTTTTACCTTGATTAGATACAATGTTGACGATGTTAACGCAGCCACGATCGTTTTCATAGATGCTATTGTTTCTTTGATATATTGTACTTTGCCAAAAGAAGTGCTATGTCGGTCCACAACGAGGATTCTGAAACAATTTTCGTCGTATTTTCTAACAACAAAAATTTTTAAAAACGTACTTTATAACATTGCATCCCACAAATTTTCTTTGAACGTAAATTTCTTTATTTAATATCTGATACATGATATAGCAATGCTCCAATTTAGTTAATATATTTTATTTGTAAAATCAAAAATAAATTCTTTTTCAATGAATAAAATTTACTAACTCGTGTGTAAATCCAACAGCATGAACATGAGGTTTCCATTCAATTAATAAACTTGAATTACAAGGTGATGATATGATATTGATGATTGACGGTTTGCTTGAAACTGTCAACAAACAAATCTTGTTAGCTCTACGGATATTTTTAAAAAATAGGCTCTTTTAAAGACACAAATATACCCACTCCGGCACAGACATATTTACTACAAATTTACTTAATTTCATACTATTATGAAGTCATATATCCTATTATTTCCAGGTGTTTGTTTTCAAAGAGTAAGAATAGTTCTTTTTCTGCTTCAAATCAACACTTTTCAAGCGATTTTCGATTGTTTCAATTTCACTTTGTAATTTTCACTATATATACGTTAATACAGATAAAACAAGTAAACTCAAATATATTCCATATAATGTTAACTTAGAATTAAGACATTCTAAATGCCCTGTAGACAGACCTTTGATATTAATATTCCCTGACTCGTCCCCAAGAACATTTGTTGCCTCACATTTGTAGTGACCTTCGTCTGCTAATGTGACTTGATCATTCTTCAAGATAATAAATGATTTTCCGCTTGTTGCATAATGATAAATACTTTGATTTGTTGAAAAAGGTAACATAGTTTTCCCTCTGAACCACCGTACTTGTGGTTTTGGAGTACCTGATGCTGAACACGTAATTTGACTTTCTCCACTTGTTGATGTTATGGTCATGGTAGCCATTGCAGGTGATATTTGCAAGCTGCTCACATGCTCTATAGAAATTCACAGGAGATATAAAGTATATTAAATTATGAGATAGTTGATTCAAGAAAGAACCATTCATCATAAACAAGGTTAAATCTATGATTAAATTTTGATTTCGAACGTCGCAAAACGATGACGCGATATTATTTATATATATCGTATACGAAGCATGTAGATTAGGGCTGGACAAAACCGAAACATTTAAAATTCAAAACTGATTCGAATAATATTTTCGAATCGCATCGAATCATAAATTCCAAGTAAATATCAAATGTGCCATTTTAACTATTAAAACGTGGAAATCATAAACTTTATAGTTTATAGTATATTTTCATCACATTCCACGTCTAAGAGCAATAATTTTTATATTTCAACGACAAAATATATTCGATTTTGGTTAAATTTCGATTGCATTTATCGTTAAAAATGAAAATTCTAGTTTGTTTAGCAAGTTTTTGTTCCTTTGAACGATCGAATCACCGAATCGAATTGCCCACCCCTAATGTAGATGACATCTCAGGTTTTCCTCAAACTATATAAAAAGTAGTAAGTAGTTGCATTTTTTAAATCAGGTCCATTTCGATTCAAAATTATGCGAATTATTCAACCGTCTTGTGCATGTTTATGGGGAAATATCAAAATCGCAGAATGGTACATTTTAAAATCTATTTTGTAGTGTATCTAAATTTTAATTTATTTGCTATATATCTAATTTCATGAACTATGCTCTGGAGAAATTTTTTGGGTAATTCGTTGAAACTTGCCTATTTTTTGTTTTGATTCGAGAAAAAGGGCAAAATAATTTTAATGCGTACTTGGTAAATAAATATACTGTACGATAAAATAGGTAAAAATATTTTAAAATTCTATACTTTGTATAAAATTAGGTTGAACTCTGCTTTTTTCAGATTTAGTCCGTGCTTCTAACTGAAACTGTCAGCACCAATTTACTGATATTACTGTTAGGATAGAATGTTTCAAATCTGAATTGGCAATAGTATGTAGTAATACTGGCAGCCTTGAATCAAATATACCATGAATGTAAACCATCTCAAACCATTTATATATTATAGATCGATAGATCGCTAAAAATGACACAAACAAATAATTCAATTTTAGTTGCTTTATGCGATTTTAGTTTTTTCGAATCGTACATGGATTGATAAGTCGATCAACTCTATAGCTTATATACTTAGCAAATAATCGTCGCAAATAAAACATCCTGATCAAGCTGAATTTTTTTCTGCTTAAAGCAATTCTTATCTGGTGCAGTCGTCATTCCTAACAATATCCCCCCCCCCCCCCTTTTTTCGACTATTTTCGCCTATTTAGTCTCCATTGTTCTCTATTGTTGTCTCACGTTGAAATGCTGAAAACGCCGATGAAAAATAATATCACCTTTATTTTATGAAAGCAAATGCAAACATTATGTAAAAATGTAAATTGCCAAAAATACAAATTTCGGAAAAGAATTGAGGAGTTATTGGGTTATTCAATTAGGTTCGAAGATAATTTTTGGTTTTAAAATGTATGTAACCAATATAAAATTAAAGGTTTATACTTATGTATGTATTCTCATTCCCATTATCAGTTGAGACTTACAAAACAATTTGTAGTTAATTAATGATTTGGTGAGAAAGGTATCGCAGTATAAGCGGTCAAGTTTGTGGGAACAGCGGTCGTTGCGTTAGTGCACTTTTCCGATTTGCATATTGCAACATTTTTTTTGCATTTAACGTGCATGAATATTACATCTATTCCATAGCTGGGACATTTTGATTTAGCGGAAAAAAAATATCCATGCATCGCCCACGCGGGTTTTCTTATTTTATGCTGCTTCCAAAAGTGCAGGGAGCATGCGGCTAATTCGGTAATGTTTTTGTGTACATGAAAAATTATCAGTGATTTGCAGGCGTTTTATTCGGGTAGACGTGGGACTTAGGCCACTATGTGGTCGAAAAAAGAACCTAGCGTCCCTATCCGACTAAAAATGCACCTAAATGGCACTTAAAGCGATTTTGGCAAGGTTAATTATTCCAAATTATATTTAAATCTTCCATGTGTAACTTAAAATTATGTTTCTTACCCAAATTATAATAGGAAGGTAAAACTTTATATATAAGCAAGCATTGGGCACACATTCATATTCATTGGCAACGAAATTATAGATTCTTTTCTACACTGTAACAAAGAATTCAACTTTCGTTGCAGTGTACAAAGAATAGTTTTTGGTACTAATTTCAATTAGTACTAAACTTTTACTTTTATTAGTTTTTAGTAATAAATATAACATAAACCAAAACAATGTGACCATATTTTGAAATTCTACATTTTATTTTCTTGTTGTCTGTACTGGCGTATTTATCACAATGATCATGAACAGAAACAAGTTTCGCAATTAAAATTACTCTTACCTCTCATACATATGGTTTTAGCCAATGCAATGTTATTATAATCAGACACTCCGTCTTTTCCGAATTGTAAATAATTTTCTCTCGTCCCTCCGTTTGGTTCTCCGGTCTTCCTATAAGATTATATCAATTAAAAAAAAAATTCCAAATACTCAGTTTCTCAGAATTTATAGAGCAGATCGAGGAATTGCAGTTCGATGATTATTTTCATTTATATATACACGTTTATCATTGTATATGGGGTATTCCTCCAGAAATGGTCAGGGGGTGCAATATTCTTTTGCTTATTTATTAAACTGTTTCAAATTTTGAAAAAGTTCAAAAAGTTCGTTACATTTTTTTTCCATCTAGGTTTATTCATTTCAGAAGGGACATTAAAAATAACATATTGAATCATGCAGGTCCATATTATATCAACGAGTATAAGTTCAATTTCATTTAATGACAGCGATGACCAAATGTGGAAGTACCGTACGGTATGAGAATATTATCTTACTTCAAACCAGCAAAATTATTTTGTACCCGACTTCGCACCGTGCTTTTCGAAAATTTTTCGAGAGGTGTTGCACGATATTATTTTTTCGTACATCCGACTGAACTTCATACCAGTTCGAAAATTCGTTGGATTAATAATACTCATTTGCCTTTCTTAATAGGGTACCAGTACGATTGGTAATAGGCTACAAATTCAAGCCGGACGTACCTACTACCAATGCCCAAAACAGCCTTATTTGTGAAAACTAAATCTCTACGAGAAACATCACCAACATCTTAGATTAAAGTCATACAGTTTTGTGCTATGAGGCTTTAAATTTATGTTTATTTTATTTGCACCCACTATTCGGTTGCAAAACGACATAAATGTCATAGAGAAGAATGTGGTGCAATGTGAGTACGGTATTATTCAAAATAAATATCGAATTTCGTGCCGTACAGTACCAAATACATAAATTGAAAAATGAACGAACGAACTTCGTACCGTACCACACGGCTAGACTTGGCGATTTTAAAGGCGTCATTAAAGGTATACATGATCAGATTTTTTGTACAAAAATATGTTGCTTTTCAAGAAAAAATCTCCGAAAATTACAAAAACATTTAGAATTGAAAAAATAAATGAATGACTTTAAAACAGTTGATATCAACCGTGATATAGAGATGCTAATATTGCAACATCTTCAAGATTTGAACCGATTAGGAAATCTTCTAGAAACTATCAGCTCTGTGGAGTATAAACTGTGCTATTATATTTACAGATCACCGTCAGAAGTCCGACCTCTAACCAAGATTAAGGATATTGTAATCTGCTCCAGACCGCTTTTATGCTCCGTCACCAATGTCATTATGGCTTCCCGATTTAATAAATGAGAAATTTTTATTTGTAGATTTCTATATTTTTTTCCGCAACGCGTAATGTTGCTTAATATTTTACACTTGGAATTATGCATTGTAACTTTTCTATGATATCTGAAGTTATTAATTAAATTATCAATGATAAAAACAACACCCAATTTTTGATACGCCAGGTTTGAAATTTTATCAACAAAACAGGTATTAACTTTTTTCGCAATAGACATTCGTTTAGTTGTGAATATATTTCTGGTATATTATTTAATTTATGCAAATCTACTAACAATGCCACGAAATGAATGCAATTTAATTTTGTAAACAGACTCTATGAATTGTTTTATTGGTCGCATGTATGTATGTATTTACGTACGGTTCATCATGTTTGTACATGCATGGTTCAAGCTTACATCGGCATCCAGAATATTTTGTATTCATTTTTCACAGCCGTAGTGGCTGTTTTAAATGGTTGAGAATGAGATATTCTTTTGGTTGAGGCGAAACTGCAACTATTATAAAATTATAATTAAACAAAAGACCAGACGAAATCTCTTACTCGGGTCTTTACGCTGCAGCTATGAAGAATATTTTCTCGGCGTTGTGTTACATATTATAAATATTATAAATATTGCTTAAATAGATATTCGGAACATCGGCGAACAACATCGTTTGTAGCGAGATATTGCCACACTGTAGATGCACAGTTCTATTTCATATGCTCAACCGGTAGAGCGTATCAAATAGTAAAAAACATCTTTTGTATTTTAACGATTTAGTATATCTCCCATGACCAATGGAAAATATTTTTACTACAAACCAGGGAATAGCGATCCCAACAGATGTTCCATCATTCCATTTCCAGTTGTTTTCAGACGCTGCATCGGTTGCTCCATACCAGTATCGAGTATTGCTAGTAAATAAAAATTAATAAATGTTATTAAATTAGATTTATAAGAAAAAATCTGAAGGCTTCGCAAGCATTGTATACAGGGTTGGGTAAAATCGAATCATTTGAAATTTGAATCCGATTCGATTAATTTTTTTCGAATTGATTCGAATGACTAATTGCATGCAAATAACAAATAACCCAAGTATATTACTTTTTTCTCCATAGTGAAAATCAAGAATTTTTTTCTTTATAATGTTGTGTATTTTCGATTCACAATATATGTCTAAGAGCAACAATTAGTTTAGCGACAAAATATAATCGGCCAATAAATATATCAAAGGAGTGTTAATATATACTTCGAAACTGATTTGACGTACTCCTAACATGAATAGTCTAATTTCAATCACAGGACTCAAAATCATGTTTGCCTCATGCATGGCCCATGTATAAATTATCGGCGCTTCCAGAATGCGTGTGAGGGAATGCTTTGAGACAAATTTACACAGTTTCGGCATGTTTGATCCCATTATGATTTCAAAGCTTCACATTCCGCCTGTTCCATGCATGACCCATACATACATCATTGATTCGTATGAAAAAGCGTTTGGATCATAGCATCAGTGTACATGACCTGATTTAATATCATGACAGATGAACTTTGATTTCGGCATAACTTTGTTAGTCCGATAGAATGTTCATACAAAAGTCGATGTGCTATGAGACATCTTTTAGAGCATGTATGAGTACTCATGGCAGATCAGGTAATTGCAGTGTTCAGCATGGTCAGGCGAAAGCCTTCGTAGTACTGTGTACACAGTTCTAGTTTTTTCTATAATCTCGTTTTTAAAATGCAATTTAAGCGCGTTTTTAGACGTTTTAACTTCTATAGAATTTAAAAAAACAACCTTGATATTGTGCCGTAAACATCTTTTCTGATTGAATCCACTTCTAACTTGATCATTGATGCGCTCTTATTTGAGCAGGCTTTTATGGCGTCATTCCATTTATATACGGAATCAGAAAATAGAAGTTGATAGTTCGTCTTTGTCACTGTTTTCCATCCACCTGAATCGGTATCATAATTATTGAATATGATAAAAAAAATCAGAGTACTTCGAGCATTTGAATTCATTTAAACCCAAATCATTAAATCGTTTTCCGAAGACTCGAGAAAATCCAAATTATGTATAGAAATTCTAAAGTAGGAATAATGAACAACATTGTACATGTTGGATATGTTAATTTTTTGTGATTACAGCAGAAGCAAAAGTTAATTTCTAACAATCGATGTAGAAGTTGAATATAAAGTTACAGTCTCAATTTTTTTCTTGACGCAATGCAGACAATTGCAAAATAATTACAACCCAGTAAACACCCAGTAAAGCTTACTTGCATTCGATGTCTCACAAAATTCTATAAGCACAATCCACCAAACATAAAACCTCAATATTTTCAAGAATTCCATCCCATTACAATAAATTTATCACGTCGCTATATTATCTAGATACTGACTTGTGTAAGGATAATATAATACGCATTCATATCAACATGTGGAAAACTACAAACTGTTGAACATTTGTTACTGTCATGCCTTCGTGTTATCCGTAAAACTTGTTTTGATTTTCACTCCCACGTACTAGGAAATATATACATAACAGTAGTTTGTTATTAGTTAGTTGCGTTTTGGAACCGGCCTTGTCGATAGATCATGCGTAGACCAATAGAAAAGTTTAGTTACATAGAATGCATAGAAAATTCATGATGTGGAATCATGCTTTTCCTCTCCTACTTTATATGATTTGGTATATTATATGAAGCGCAAATATTACCATCTTTCCTTCGTAAGCAATTCTCTGTTAGGATCTCCGTCATCAGTTAAATATAAATGTACCTCCATTTTCTGCTCACTCGTCGAACAAAAAGGGTGACATTGTAGATTACTTTGAAAGATAGTTTATTTAAATGTAAGGAAAGTATAATTTCTGTTAAAACGTTTTGTTTAGCTTGGATAACCGATTAAACGCGTATTCGTGGTGAGACCCATCAATATTGAAACCTCACAAAAAAGAAAAAAAATTCATTGCCTTATTACTAGCGTTAATCTAGTTAACTTTAAAAGACGTCTTGATGATAATCTGCAATGGATTAATGGAGAAAACATAGTTTGATATTTTTGCAATATTTTTTAGGAATGAAATACAATTTTTCATGTCGTTAAATAATTTATATTCAAGAATAAAAAGAAAATCTATGAAACATACGTAGTCATATCGGTAATCTACGAAATGTAAGGGCATTCAGTGCTATGCGTTATTGTTATGCGTAAACCAGGATTCAATTTTCATTCCTACGTGCTGGGCATTTTTTACGTATCCGCGTAATATGATTTGAAACCCGGTCAAAAAATATTGACCAAATATGCATCATTAAGCATGGCATACTGATGGTTCGTGTCTCCATGGTGCGGTTTGTCTGCGACTCGTACTGGGCCAAACGGAAATTCTAATTGCGTTTCTTTTTTAAAGAACTTAGTCGAACTCTGAAAAATGTTGAAATTTCTTTTTTTAAATTTTCAAGTATGTTGCTCATAGAAAACACGGCTCCGCATCTAATAACTACATAATCTGCATGTAAATGTGAATGCCACAAAGCTTGGATTTATTAACATGACCTATTGAAACAACAGCTACTTTGTTTTCTTACGCCTGGACAATTTCCTTCTGTTTTTGTTTCCCATCCCACATAAATTATATTACATATATAAATATATATATATATATATATATATATATATATATATATATATATATATATAAAATATATATATTAAAAAAATAATAAAAATATATTGGACACGGACGCGCCTCCGGACAATTTGATCACGCTTAACCGATCAAGGCCGACCGGACGAATGTTTTTTTGCTATGGTCTTCCGGGAGGCTTATACCCGACAACCCTTGGGCACGGACGGACAAATATGTTACAGCAGCCTGTGCCTTGATGACGGGAGCGCTCCGTGGTGAAACGGTCAAGCATCGAACCATTTCGCCTTCCGGGCAATAAGATCACGCTTCACTGACTGAGCCACCGAGCCGGGCCGACCGGGCGGATGGTTTTTGTTTTCATTTGCTTTGGCCTGGCCATGAACCTTCCGGGGGGCTTGTACCCAACATCCTTTAGGCACGGACCTTTGTGAATGTGTATCTATTTTATGTTACAGCTACCAGCGAAGTGTAAGTGATAGTTTGCGTTTTTCCGATTCACACTACTGTGTCTGAGAACAACTATTGTCTTTTTTTAACGGGAACATGCTATCGATTTTGGTCAAATTTGACGGTGAGGATTTCAGTTATAGGTTTGAGTGTTCCCGTCACGCAAATGGACATTGTGTGGTTGAGTCATCGAGGCTGAGGATTGCAAACCTAACAGAGACTTTATCTTTCTAGTTCGCTTTCCGGAAACTCCGTGCGTTAGTGGTAATGTATTTAATTTACTAAATATATATTCCCTGTAATGTCAATTCTCTTTAATTTTTTAATACAACTGAGCAAACATTGCGACTGTTTCAGTATATGCAGCGAAATAAGAGTGAGAAAACGGCTTCATGATTAACAAGTCTAAAAGATCACTTAGCATAAACGCCGTCTACACATGGCCGAAATTATTATGCGATGTTAAGTGGAGGGAGTTGGTTTGGGGTCGCTGCGACAAGTAGAGTGCGATGGCGCTGGGAATAGGCAGGACTGGGCAGTTCAGGTGGAGGCAGGTAAGGGAATCGGCATTAGACGGGTTATAGGCGGGTAGGCTAGCGATAGGAAGGTCAGGTAGAGTGGCTGGGCTGGTGAAAGGTAGGTCAATTAGGTGGAGGTGGTTTGCGGGTAGTCAGGTAGAGTGCGCCAGGTTAGGTGATGGGTAGGTCGGAGTCAAATCTGACCAAAATCGATTGCATTTTGTCGTTCAAAATAAAACTTTAGTCCATTTTCCAAGCATTTGTTCCTATGAACGATTGACGATTGAGTAACATCAAAATAATGCGTGAACATTAAAACTGCTTTAATATGTTGCTGCTCACGCTGCGTGTGTTTATAGATTTATTGTAATTTGTTTGGCTATTCGCTGTTGTATATTCTATTAACAGAGCTTCATTGTGCACTAAAATTATTTTCACGAACGACCTGGGTTTCTCGAATTTTTCCAGTGCAAGGGCAGAAATTGTATGTTACATCATCACAAGTTGATATAACGCATTTTGTTAACATTGTTTACGAGTGACGCAAACAAATATAATTTGCGTGCCGGGCAAGCAAAAAAATTTTTTCTTGCTAACATTTTAAGAATCTGACCAACAAAAAATTATTATGCGAATTTGTGAATGGTATTCTACGAGGATCTACGCAGATTTATGGTATTGTATTAAAAATTAATATATTGTGATATTCATGTTGCAAAACTTCAACAAGCGTCAACTAATCATCCTTGACAAAGCGTTATTTGCAACTTCTAGGCCCTTGGTTTCCAACACTTCCGTCGATATCAAGTTGCATGGCTGCAGTATGCAGAATTTCAACGAGGTAGTATTTTTCGTTTTAACTTCCTTAAATAAATTATTGAAGGTAGCAATTATCCCTTACACTATGATTGACAGATAATCGAGTTAGGGACGCATATTATAGTAGTTGAAATTCATGTGTATGCAGTGATGTCACCTGTTAACTTACTTAGGTGACTAGTTGGCCTAGTTGGGAACGAAAGCGTTAGCAGACTGTAGTACATTACTGCCAATTATGGTAAGATTATAAATAATAGTAATTTAAAGAATATATTTCAATTTTTTAGATGCTTCATGAGGGCCCCAAGAAGTGTTGTTGAAGGACGCGACATGGACATAAAGAAAGGCCCACACAAGCGCAAGAACTAAATGTAGGTCGACTTTCGGAAAGAAATCTAAAGATAATTTGACTACACAACGTAGGCTATGTTGAACTCTTCTGAATGACAAAAAGGTGTCTAGAATACTTAAAGTATCTCGAAATTGAAGATTTAGAAATATCACTTGTCGTTTATTCAATACGCATTTAAAAATAACTGATGTGTTTTGTTTTATAAATTCCCATAGTGCGAGCCAATTTTATTTTACAGGAGGGAAAAAGCACTCAATGGTTGAAACGGTTAAACATCGAACGATCGCTCTTCGGGTTTATACGTTCACCAACTCAGTCATTTAGCCCATCTTCTAATAACCATGGAGGAGATATATGGCGATTAAATTCATACGATATGCTGTCAGTCCAGGGACACTGTGACAAAAATGCACTAAAATCATCAACCTTTGACAATAATTTTACTCGATAATATTGAAATAAATATATGAAAACGATTTTTAGGCCTATCAAACAACTCTTCACATTTAAATAGATTTATAGATTTAAAATGTTTCCAATATTTTTTTCATTTGAAGTTATATTTATTGTTTTGGCCTTATTGTAAGGGCCACTATCGAACTCTGAAGTCTGTAACCAAAAATAAGGAAGCAAAGGGAAAAATGTTTTTTTTTTTTTTTTGTTAAATTGTCCTCTTCTTAATGTTGGAGATATTCCGACATCAGATACAGAGGAAACCCAACAAAGTGGTTTCGAAGCTTCTTGTTTTAGTGGTTATTTGCATGAATGAAATGACCCCTTTCCGTGTCTCGAGAGTTGCCGGAATTGGTGGCATCCGTTTGCAAACTGCCGCAGTCGTACATGTGTGCATCTCCCTTAAAACTCACACATGCTTATAAAACCTTTTCGCTGACTGATTCCAATCATTTTTCACCGCCGTTCGAATACGCTCCACTATGCGTTTCTATGTGCCAAATAAAAAATTTCATTTGTCAAGTATGGGCCACAGATGGATCGCGCCTCCACGGCGCGTTACATCACTGGGCCATACTTAACAAAACATGTTTGGAGAAATATTTTTCTTATTAGTTACAGGGGAAGTATTGAACTTCTCTATTTCAATGTAGTGGCGGAAATAAAAATGTTGATCAGGTTCTTCGAGTATCGTTAGTTGACGGGTTGTACTAATTTTTTTGTAATCAAGTAGCTTGCGCTAATATTTCAATCTTAGTCAGGTAGCCAGTAGAGCAGGTGTTATGGAAAGGAAATAAACCTTATTACAAATTTCGGAAACAAAAAAGCGAAGAATCATTTGATTGCAATTGCTATTTCACGCAAAAGGAGCGCAAAGGTTTCGTCTGTTATAACTATATATACCCTTTGATTACGGCCTCGTAACACGCATGCATTTTGTTTAGCAACGAGTAAAACGGGTGGAAGAGATAAGCAGCGGTATACAGATTATTGAGAGATTTACTCAAGTTATATCATGTAGGCTGTTTTATCAACAAACGTAATATTCTGTCCACCATCGTGTAGCCTTGAAATCAAATCATTTCGATAAATATCCTTAGTCTTTGTTTATGCATTTTATGTAGCCCCTTTTGAATTTAATTGAGAAGTTCTGAGAAACTTTCGTCGTTACCATTCTCTTTGTGCTTTGTGAAAATTTTTAGTAACAGATTCGAATTTTCTATCATATTTGATACTCTTAGGGCAGGAGACGAGCTATTCTATGTATGAATCAACACTCCAAGCATTGGTGTCCGTCATCTGTAAACAGCCGGAAATTATTATTAACTCAGACAACCCGATTTAACCTGATTTTGATAAATAAATATGAATTTTTTTAAATATAAATTCATGTTATCATTTTTATAATACAAATATTTTACTATGATTCAAATTCAGGCTTTGTTCAGAGCACATGGCTGTCATTGGCATTTTAAATTTCTTAAAAATTGTAGTAAATTCACAAATCATTTTTATTTTGACTTATACGTTTTCATTTTCCTTTTACAATTATTGACATATTATTCTAATTAAGAAAAATAGTTTTCTCCGGAGACGGTACTTTCTTGCAAGATTTGTGACTATCTTCAAATAATCAAAGCAAATATTTGTTTCGCACAACTAGGGCAAAACTTTTCCTTTTTTTGTAGTTTGTCCTTGCTATGGCATTGCATAGAAAATTTGACTGGTCGTCAATGTCGCACAATTTTTTTAATTTATATACGAATAAATATATTTTTTTATCCTGAGATTATTACTGCAGATAAATAATAAATTTACGGTACTTTATTGCAAGATAGAATAACAATTATGTCTTGGAGATATATTTGGATTCATCTTATGTTAACGGTTGTACTTACATTCTCGGTTTTGGAGCTTCAATTGCTGAAGTTTCGGACTACAGAAATGAAAACATCAAAAACCTGATCAAAGATTTTCCGAGAAACTCAGGAACGCAGCCAAATGCGTTTTTGGAGGAAGAGTCAACTATCGTAATATATAACAAGGTTCCGAAAACAGGAAGCACTACTTTTACACATTTCGTCCGCGATTCAAGTCCGGAGAATTTATTTTATGTTGTTGGGATAAACACGACGAAAAACAGAGCATTTATGCCTGTACGTGATCAATATCACGTCTTTCAAAATGTTACAGCCTGGCGGAAGCGTCGTCCGCTATTTTTTCACGGCCACATGGCTTATGTTGATTTTAAAAGATTCGGAAGTCCAATTAACCCGATTTATATCAATATTGTTCGAGATCCTCTCGACACACTTGTTTCATATTATTATTTTGTACGATAAGGAGACGATTATCGCGTTGGTCTCAAGCGATCTCGACAAGGTGATAAAACGACTTTCGACGAATGTGTCAAAAAAGGGGTTGAGAATAGTGACTGCAGCGTTGAAAACATATGGAAACAAATTCCATTTTTCTTCGGACAAGCTGCACAGTGTTGGGAGGTGGGTAATGAATGGGCCTTGGAAGAGGCAAAGCGCAACCTTGTAAATAACTATATGCTCGTTGGTTTAACGGAAATATGACAGACTTCATATTAGTATTAGAGGCGGTTTTACCACGCATGTTTCGTGGTATATCGGACATGTACAAAAAAGGGTCAACGTCTCACACACGAAAAACAATACACAAAGAACCACCTAACAATGAAACTTTAAAAATATTTCAAGATTCAAAAATTTGGAAGATGGAAATGGAATTTTATAATTTTGCTAAAGCTCAGTTTGAGTTCATAAAAGAAATAACCACTGTGGTAATCAATGGTAAATTGAAACCTGCACCAAAAGCATTTAGCAAAAGCAAGGCAAAATTGAGGGTGAAAACATCAACTTGTTAATTTCCTAAAATAACAGACTTCGACAACATTATTAGCCATTAACATGATTGTTACTGATGTCACTCTCAACAAGGCCAGAAGTAGTGCCAATGAGGAAACAACTAACAACCACTTAATCTCAAAGAGTTACTACAATATATAGTACAAAGCAACTGCACTCTAAGCGAAAACATTCCAATTGGACTGGATAATGTTTCAACATTTCAGATTAATGTATTTGCTGCTATTTGATGATATTTTGTTCGTTTTGTTTTAAAGTCATTTTATATGTCAAATTTAACATTGTAAAATTTTTCGTATCTTATCATTTTATTGAAAAATTAATGAATTTAAGAATAATTGAACATGTGTGGCATTGAAAATTATTTAAGATCCGATGCAAAATCAAGTGTGTTTCACAACGTTCACGTGAGAGAGATTCTGTCTGACACTACGTAAACTCGGAGCGAAATATTTGCTGAATTGGAAATACGTGCTCTCGCACACTGAATATTTCAAAGCGTATTTGCGTGCTCCTAAATGCGTTTACTAGCGTTGTTTCGTGAACGACTAACCATTCGGACATCTCTTGTTAACAATATTTTTTTAAATCAGTATCTGTCAGTTACTTTTATAGGTTGCCATTCTTAAATGTATATACTTTCGAATATGAAACCAAATATATCATTTTGAATTAGATCATTTCGAATATGTTTTGAACGTGAATTAAAAAAAAAAAAATAAAAATGAAAGATGCTATGAATAATCATTTTCTGATATGTCAGCGAAAAATATTTTGGCGCGGCAACCGAGTTGCCGTTCAATGAGTAGCAACGCTATAGAGTCATCTAGTGCCTAAATATATGTCTATCAAATGGGCCTCTATTTTCAACAACCTCTGTTAACCTCGTCAATTTTGAAATTTTTTTAAGATAATGAAAATTATTACGAGGAGCAATTCGGAACCAATTATACGTCATTACAAAATATATGTCGAAGTTGTGAATGCAATAATCGAATATTTATCAAGTATATTTTTTACTAACTTTTTTGCTATTGAAAATAAGATTGAAATCATCATGCTGGCCCAGAACACTAAGAATGTGGCTATTTCATATCACGTTCTCGAGTACTTACCAGCCCATATTTACTATATATTTTGAGATTTTTTTTTTAATTTTTTCATAGCCACTTCTTTTAGCGGATCACCCTGTCCAAGGCCCCGTAACAGCGGCCACTTATAAACGGACAGGGTTACAATTACTGGAAAGATACCATTTTTTCCTGTTCGTGGGCAAGGGTAAGCGAGACGGAACCGCCGGGGCTTGATCCCGAGATCTTCAACTTGCGACCCAACATGTTTAATCACTAGGCCATTGCGCCTCATCGTTTCTAAATATTGCCTAATTCGAAAGGATTTTCAAACAATTCTGTAAGAGCAACGGAGGGATAAGGCATAAGATTAAATGCTTTAGTCTAGATAAATATGTTGTTTGTTCCCATCTGAAACATTTAAAGTTTATTTAGGCATTTTGATAGGATATGCATTGGATTCTATTTAACTCTTAGAACTCGAACGTGCCAGAACGACAATATTCTTTCACTCTGAGCAGAATTCCTTAATTTCTTCTAAAAGGGGCGAAATGAATAGGTACGAAATGCATGATGCTTTGAAAATTTAATCCATTAATTCATACTTCGCTAAATCATGGATAGAATTGATTGGTCGCCTCTGTCCATAACTCGAGTATGGATGTTTGCATTTTAAGGATACATTTCCAGGCATGAGCCATGGACAAAGCAGGTAATGTGTAACCAAACAAAACGTAAGAATAACGAAAGTATAACGCGGTTATTATAATTCTTATTACCTTACACAGCATTATCCATCCAATTCACGTTCAATATAAAATATAGTCACATGTGGACATTCATAATCATGCGTGGTTACGTCAAACTGATGAATTGGGCGATGGTTCCGTTTCTGTGTTATGTTCAAGAATAATAAATTTCTACCAATGAGAATGTGAGAAATAAGATCCCATTATTGAAACGGTTTATGCATTCAAATATTCTGAAGATATTAACACAATTTTAAAATTATGCTGAAACGTACTTGAAGTATATAGGTATGAGGCCCAGGACAAGGATGATTTTCAATAACAAAACCTAGTTAATCTCGGGCTCATGCTTTACACAGTTTTTTTATAATGGAGATCGACGTCAAAAGTTTCCAATAGTCCAGGAGACGCAATACTGTTTATCGAATTTAATTCGATTCTTCAAATTATTGGCTCGAAATGATGCATATTATATTTGCCTACCCAGGCCGAATTCGACAAACATATTTCAATAAACATCCAACGAAGCCCGTAAGCGTGGATGTGGGGATTTCTTATCGCCAAAAAACACTGTAACGTTTATACGTTGCGTTATCAAGCACAATTTTACGTCGCTTATGAATCTAAATGACGCAAAAACGTTTCAATAGTGTCACCTGAAAGAAAATATCCTAGCGCGCACTATCAAGTTTCAATTTGTTACTGAAGTTCAACAAAAAGGGAACTGATAACTTTAATCAGTACGTTTTTTGAGCGTGTGTTTAATAACTATTTTAGCGCATATATTTACAACACTCACACTCCAACTTACAGCCACATATTTTCACATTTTTAAGCTTTTCTATGATATATTTACAATTAACCTATCTTTTGTGATTAATGGAATATGACCTTTTTTCAGGGTCAGACGACTATCACGGGAAAGACATTACAGTGTACTGCAGGGTTCATGAATTTTAGCCATATTAAAAATCGGAGTTGAAAATCATGTAAGTGAAAAGCTGGGGCAAAAATCTCTGATTTTATATTTGAATGCAAATTAAGCCAAAAATATAATTTTTTGAATACTGCATTGGACATTTCATACAAGAAAAATCTGTGCTTAAATCTCTGTACAGATAAAGATTTTGATGGAAGGAGCAACGTAATACTTTTTATAAAATTTTGCGTTTTGATACATGAGTTGAAGGCGAAAAATAAAAAAGTTACCCTCAACTAATTTAAAATATTTTGCGACCCCAATCAAGCATGATTTCTAGACACAGACAATCAACATGCATTTAATGGAATTAATGTCAAATAAAATGATTCGATCCGCGAAACGAAATTTTCAAATTTCTATCAGTCTATGTTGGAAAATTTATCATCTTGTAATAAAAACAAATATATCACACTGTGATAAACAATATTTTCAATCATTTAACGTAGTCTAATCAAAGCATCTTTTGCTTTTATTCAAACTAATTTTATTCTTGGGGATGTATGAAGTAATAAAGAAGAACGCAAACATTTCAGCATCGTTTATCTGAGTGAAAATATTCAACATGGGTATGCGACTGTGAAAAATAGCGCACTTTGAGAACGCGTTCGTGGGATGAAAAGCACACCCAAGCGTTTTTAATTTTGATGTACACTTATTATGAAAATTTCCAATTTCTGCGACGCTCTGACTGTCGTGCTTTTCTTCCTTACCAATATATTCAATAGAAATCACGTCTATAACATTCGTTGATATTTTTTTATGGAAGTTCCATCTGAGTAAAGTCGAAAGCAGAGCTTAAAAAAGAGCTTAAATATTAGGCAACTCAAATATCAAAGAGCTACTACTATATAAATTGCCAGCAACTGCACTCCAAGCGAATAACATCCCACACACAACTAGACCAACCATGATGAGGTGCAGTGAGTAGTATCTGCTCTAGACGATGATAAATAGTTATCTGCCATTCCTTTGCCTCCTTTAAGTGAAATGCTTTCGGATTATTTTTTAGCTACAGATCTAAATTGACAGATACCAGCCATGCCATGGAAACTGAACCTTGTAACTATAAGCTGCTATTTGATATTCAACTTTATGTCTTGCTTGTCTTAAATTGTCGTTTCATACCTGGGTATGACTCTAATCATTGTGATCCCCTCCCGTGGAATCCACTCGGCGTTAGAGAATACCTGGAACAAAATGAATTTCTCATAGCATGTAAAGAAACAGTTTCCAACGATGTTTATAAACTTAGGAGGTAAAAGAACTTTAACAAGGTGGAAATCCACGCATGTTTGATTTAAAAATTTTGATCGAATTTAAAATAACGGGTAGCTGGGTAAGAATCGCAGTGTGGACTGGCATGGAATATCAAGTTGATATGAACATTATTGCTAAATACTTAAGTTTGCTGTGAGACGCCACGAATATTCAGAAAACTTAAGTGACCCTGAAATCCTGCTTCCAGCTTTCGGTGAACAAAGTAAAACTTTTCAAAAATATTCGATCTCCCCGATTTTTTTTTTGGCCCACCCACATTATTCCATCCTGGTTGGTGTGGTGGGCATGAATTAACAACCCAGCCTCACCGAACTAGAACCCGAGATATTCAACCAACCTGCGCTACCAACATGATATGTACTAGACCATCGCGCCCACAGCATTTGAAAAAATTTTGCTTTATTTGGGCGACAAAGACTTTCTTGTCATTTTCGGTTGAACGGTATTACTTGGAACATCGGTGCAGATTTTTCATAGCTTAGATGTTTTATTTGTTCTTTCCTTCACTGTTGGATACTGTAAAGGAGATATTTCAGCCATTTTTTAAATAAGTAATTATCATAAATGGTGAGGTCATCTTAAATTTTTTGCGGATGGTAATCATTTATTCATCCGGATATCTTCTGAGTGACAATGTGATAACCACTCTACCACATTTTGCCCAATTCCCCTTGGCAAATAATATTTTTGATAGCGTAGAACAAAAGGGCAAAATTTTGTTTTTCTTCGAGTGTCTTAAATGCTAATGTTATTTAATCAGATTGACTAAAGGGCATCAAGGCCATCAACAATGTTAATAATTTGTTAACTTGAGTGAACTGGAAGATGAATTCTAAGAAGGTTGAATTTATATCCTTAGATTTGATGGCGTGACTGGTGGCGGGAGCGGTGGGTCAGACTATAGAAATATGCAAACAAAATATGATCATTCAAAAATTGGAAAAGTGGCTTATTAAAATTTGGAAAACTTACGAACTGAAAGTGGCAATCTTTTCATCTATAAGCCCTATATCTTTAGAGAATCGATTTAGTATCCTCCCTGAATATAATATGGCATGTTTAAATGTTGACTCTTTCTTATTTGTGAGAAACCAGTTAATAATGTCATGTTGCTTATCATTGTGGATGGATCCATGCACGTTGTAGATCTTTGGTTGGTATCACGATGCGTCCGGCTCATAAAAACATGCCATCCGCTCAACGAAAAGTCTAATCATTCAGGTATATGCTCGGCTAAACTGAAAAAAATGAGATCGGATTTGATTCGTGGTACAATGTTATGACGACCTGATTGACCGTTGAACATAATATAATGTCCTAAACTATGGGATTTTATCAAACCTTCTTGTTCATCAGTTGTCACATTACATGCATCATGGTTTGTACTACCATTTCGTTACACGTTAAGTTCCCAGCAAATTAATTTTTACACTCATGAGCCACAGATGAACCGCACACCAGTGCGGTTTATTTACCAGAAGGAGTTTGGTGAGCGTTCTAATGATCCAGATTTTCAGCAAATATAGAAATGCATGTTTATTCGTAATATTAAGATAAACAACATTCCTTCAACAAAAATCCTAAAAAAGAACCCCGGATTATATTCAGGTGAAGTACAGAACTTGGGTCAAAGTGTAAAACGATAATTAATATAAGATTTATGCTTGATAATTTTTTTAGAGCTATTTCTCGGAGTGGACCACCCTGTCTAAGGCCATGTAAGAGCAGAAATTTACAAACGAGCAGGCTTAGAGATTTGATTTTTTCCACGAGTTAATGAATCGGTCTCGCCGGGACTGCAACCCAAGATCCTCAACCTGTGATGCCAACCTGTTTAACCACTAGGCCATCGCACCATAAATTCTAAGCTATAAAAATGGCAAACGAATAGTTTTGATGTTCTAAATACAATGCAGTTTTATGTTTTATCTTAATATTCAATACAAAAACATGCAATTTTATCTCATCAATTCATTAGATCATACAGCACAAACACATGTAGACTATGTTGTTTGATTTGCTTTTATGAGCTCGTTTCCAGGAACTTAAGTATTTTTTTATATCTTCTGGCTGAGCCATTTTAAAGGAAACATTGTCCCCAAAATTTTATAGCGTTATAGAATCGTTTCAAAACCTGTATAAATATTTCTGTAAATGTCCATGTTCGAAACAGAACTAATAGTAGTTGATGTTGGAGATGAATTAGGGAAACAAGTTGTGGCATCGATTGATGTCCTAGTGTAAACATCGCCTTCTGTTATGCTGTAGCGCAAAGTAAAACAATCTTTATCTCATAATATAGAACGGTGATATTTTCATATTTCAAGTACACATCACTAGCAAAATATTATAGATTTTCGTCCAAATTTAATTGCGCCCCAAGAGACACGAATTTGAAATGTATCGGCTCTGACCCACGCCGCTTTGTGAAATTATATGCCAGCTTCCTTGACGTGAGTCTTACGAAAATACGCAAAAGAATTCTTTTTTTTTGTTTTGACCGACTGATCTAATTACTTTTTGAATTTCCTTATTTATCTGAATGCCATAGGGTCGAATATTAAAACAACTAGCTCACAATCACTGTGCTTTTGACATTTATCTTCGATAGATTTGGAGTCAATATCTCGTCTTACCGTATCATAATCTGAATTTTATTCAAATATATTTTTTCCAGAGTGTTTTGTAGCTATCTTTCTTTTCAAAAATGCTGTTGATTTTTCTATCTTTATTGTCAACTGTTATTTTCTGCTGAATATTAATAGCCAATCAATGATTCGTTCAACTTTTTGTCTTTTATTTTTTCCCCCAGAGACGAATATTTTCAATTTAACATAAAACTTGCCATAAAAAACCATAAAAAAATTATAATTCAGTTTCGAAATTGCTCTAGAAACATGGAGCAGAGTTATTGAAATTTTATTTAATGCTACGACTGAAAGTTCAGGAAATTAGATGAAGGTATATCAGCATTAGGTACGGGGTTGTTCCCCTGGGAACTATCTGAACTTTAGACAAACACATTGATTGGATATGTTGGAGTATATTTTGTTATATTTGGAATGCAATATAGGATATTATGAAACATAATTTTAACATAAAATTCTATTCCAAAAGAAGATGTTATCAATAATCGGTGGCGTGTTTAAAAGATATTAGCGTGGATCAAATATTGACGTCATATTGGTCATCACAAGCAAGTTTTTGGTACAACATAATATCTGTCTCCTACATCAGGGTGTAAAAGCGGAAACTTTTTACGAAAAATGAGAATTCAGTACCCAAAACTGACTGAAATTAAGGCGTGGTTTCTTTTAGGCGCTCAGAGTTAATTTCAATGAACAAATATGACTACTGCTCGTCTCGACGTCCAAAATGTACAGATTTTTATTCGTTGTGAAGCAATTTAAAAGCCATCCATTTTTTCTGTTTGTCGATGGCATGTTGCCACATCCCCTACAAATGCGCTTGTGGTGATGTTATATATATTTATTATTATTATGTGAAGAATTCAAAAATTTTAATTATAAAACAAGAAGGTGCAAGAATCAGAAGAGGAATCCCAAATTCATTCGATTTTATACAAAACATAAGAACATATGCATAAAGGAATACGTGATTTCGTCACCGAAATTTCAATACAACAAAATAAATAGGATATTAACGTTTGGTTGTAAAAACCAATAAAAGAAAGACCTAAATATCCAATTAAAACAATTCAAAGACAAACATTTCAATTAAAATTCATTTACTCTTGGGCGAATCCCATCCTGAGAAAATCATATTTGGAAATGCCTCAGCACGTGGACAGAAACAGGTTTAAAATATTATTGAGCAATACAAGTTTTAAAATTAAAATAAATATGACAAGATACAAAGAATATAAAGATGAATGCATTTCAATTTTTATCAGACAGTTTAGTTTGATTTGTGCTGATGCAACAACTGATTCAAATGAATTGTGCTTCAAATCATCGAATCAAATAGTTCAGCCAATTATATAGAATACTTATACTTTTCTCAAAACCACTTTTTCCAAATTATTGGGAATTTAATATAATTGTGGGAGTTTTTATAGTTTCCACTTTCATTTTTTTTTGTAAGTCCTAGATAAGACAGACTATACTTCTTATGTCTTTTCTGGCCGATGGGCGGTAAAAGACTATTCATTGCGTGTTTATGTAAAGGAATTTTATGATGGAAAGATATAAGGTTTGATAATGATGTAGTATAATTGTAAATATATTATAGAATAGTCCGTTTTTGTCCATAAGAGTCTCATAATCTTTCGGAAAACCCATTTCCTCTTCGGCGCTCAGATTCAACCAAAATTCGAATATATTTCGAACGACTTCATAAAGTTGCATATTGCAAGATGACAGAATTCATATTGTTCCTGAAACAAATCACAAATTAATCAACTAACCAGTATAATATATCAGCTCGTTATATGAGAGAAATTAAACAAAACATATCCAAGACTAAAGCATACAAAATAAATTTTTTGGCTTTTTCACGTAAAACAAATTCTGCTACGATAGCAAATTTGAAGAAAGCATTATTTGACACAGCGATAAAATATACTCAACACGCAAAAAATATGACGAACTTAACAGCTTAAAAACAGCGATACAATTGATCTATGATACAATATTGTAATAAACATCACTCACCAATGTTTGAACCATTCCTCGTCTACAATCACGAAGATCTTTTACTGCTCGGAAAACGTCGACTTTGTTTTCATATTTCAATCTTTCAACCAGATTGACAATGGTGCAGAATGTTCCAGTCCGGCCAGCACCATCACTGTTAGAACAAATAAGTTCAATCATGAACAAAATGAATAACATTAAAAATTCTACTTTGTACGAAATGAGGTTTGATGGTACGCTACGGTGTTGGTAATCCTAGGTAGAAATACCGAGTTGACTTAGTATACTTAATTTACCGAGTTTATTTTCAAATTTCACCTAGTTTTACGAATATACTCGTTTCCTAAAATAACTTCTCTTTTTTCTGTTTGATACTTTGCCCAGTGAATTTACTAGTTAAAATAGGCAAATTTATGTATATTTCAACTAGCTGCCTTGATGAAAAATGAATATAAAAATGCTTAGGAAATTTCCTGATTAACAGAATACTTCTTTTTCCCTATATATCGCATTTTAAATATATTGCACTGTAACAATTTAATAATTTGGTGTCCATGAGCTAAGAAGGCTTTAACTCAAGATTAACATACCAGCAATGAATCAGAGCCGCTGAACCTTGTTCACTTCTTGTATTCTTTTGCATTTCTCCAATTATATCTAACACAATAGTTCCATCGCTTGGACATCGATCCACTTCCCAATCGGTATATTGGATATGGCTAATCGTTTGCTTTTATGTAAGTGTAAGTAACATTTTAGTACAAAAAAAAGATTGCTTTAGGTTTAAGATTTTAATTTATTGTGCATATTTCTCTAATTTATAAATACTAAAATTAAATTTAACATTAAAATATCTACCTATACATAAATTATTACGGGAGTTGGATTTCATGATGAAACACTAAATAATATATTTCAAGATAATAATAATAAATATTAATAACCTGTACTTTTGTAAACTTAAAACTTAAACTTAAATAAATATTCGTATTATAAATTAGTAATATTAATAAATATTAATAACATGTACCTCTTGATTATCTAAATATTTTCATTGTTCTACGAATTATTCCCTCATTTGCTTCCTCCTTCATCAAACATACCCTCACGTCGTCATCCATATTCAAGGTCTCAATAACCATTTGCGGCCAGTATTGAACGCATTCCTGGGATATATTATAAATGTGGTATAATTTTAGCAATCTTTCAATTTAGTATTTTTTCAGGATTTTAACCTACATATTTTTCACGCAATTTGATCCCTTTCTCTTTTACACACAATGTTATTTACACACAATGTCTTTTAAATAATAAGAATCATTTATAACCTAATGATACTGAGAAGATGATTGAGCAATTTAAAACTATTCAGATTTTCGATATTTGATCAATCATTGGCAAATGAATCACATGTTTGTCAAACAATTCATTTATTAAAATACGCTCAATGCAAATTTATATAATGGATATCATACGTACAATTTGGATATCGCTAGTGTGCAGAGAGCTACCGTAAACAAAATTTTTGTAGGGAAACTTTATCACTGAAAGATATTTATCGACACGACTTTCATGGTCTTACTGGTGGCGGGCAGATGCTTTCGACGTCGGCGTGACATGGCTCATTTCTGCCTTATTCAAAACAAATAAAATATCCGATCCGGAAGATGGAAGATTTTTAAACATTAGGACCAGTGGCGGCGAGGAATCTCCAACATTGGTAGGGCCCGACTCGCCGGCGAAGAGAGTAAATAGGTAGTTTTACACTAACGAAAATAACTGTAGTGTAATCTTGCTGGTGGAGGTAAAAAAAATTGGCAAAATCTTACCAGAAAATATTCTAAGGATATGATACGCTCGTAAATTGCACGGAAATAGGAATTCACGCAAATAATCAAGCAATTTTATCACAATTTTTGCTATTTCAAAGGGGTCGAAAAGGTGTCGGTTTATGACCAATAAAGATGAAATATCTCACCTCAGTACGAGCTAACATGACGATCGTATTGACCTTGTTGTCCAACACAGATCTCCAGAACAACTTAATTCCATTTTCCATTGGAGCTTGAGAAGCAATCATTGCACTATGTTCGTCATAGGACTTTAGAAGACAAAATAGAACAAAAACAATTTTGTTCTATTTTGATATGACATAACGCACCATTAGGGATCACTGAGAACCATTTAATCATTGAGAATCAATCATATTATAACGTCGACAATGAGTACAGTATAATACGTGAGGAGGCCAAAATGGAAAATATTTTCAATTCCTTATTAAACCAATATATTTTCTGAATTTAATCGATAAAGAATACATATTTTTTTAGAATATTATTAAATATATCACATTTTTCATTCTTTTTTAATATTAATACCTTTATGATTCTTTTATTGATTTTAAATGCAGTAAAATTATGGCCGCAAATCAGCAGCAAAATCTTATATTTTTGACAAGCCCAAATGCAGAGTTTTAGCAAATATTTCAACGTTTCATATCGTAAAAGACTCAAATTTACCTCAACCCAGGATGCATTGACGTAAGGAACATCAGTCTCATCACCGGTCATCATAAGAACAACAGCATTGTGATCGTCTATGAAAAAGGTTTCAAATATTACTATATATTCAATTCTCTACAAAGTCTTAAAACATGTAAGCATTTTCCAAAGAAATATAATTTTTAAAATTGTTCCATACACATTGCAAAACCATTAAGGTAGCATAAAGCAATACTTACATGGAATTATTTCATCGGAAAGATTGAACTTTTTATTGTTTGGACTTCTACCCTTAGTTGTTGAGCATCGCAGTGGTTCCAGACGTGACAATGTTTCAAATTCAGCGACAAATTCTCTTCTGTTGTTTTGACTAAAGCAAAAAAAAAATTTGGAGAATTAACACAGCAGAGGTGTTGTCGATTCCAGATAAAAATCCCGATTTTTCAAGCTTGGTAGGTACATGAATTAAAAAAAGAAAATAAAAGTCGGAAAAAAGTGGGAGAAAAGATTTCTTAAATATTTTTTCAATCTCGTTTAGAAGAAGCCACACACTGCATTTAATCAACGCGGTTCAATTCTGTTTATGATGTTTCCCATCAGGGTAGAACTCCCAATATTTTATTTTGTGGTGGTAGATCATGACAAAATAAGGGAACATTACTTGGTAGTTCAAGGCATTTCTCCCGGCCTCAGTAAAAATGAATTTCAAAAATAAAATTCTCCAGTTCAATAAGTTTCTTTTCAAAGTAGTTTTTTCTAAAACTTACTTTATTATTTCATGGAACTTTTGTCCAATGTCTTGAGCATCAAAATCAGAGTCACCCAACAAGTAATTTTCAAGGATCAATTTATGAAGCAAAACGTATTGGTCCTGAATGGTAATTGGATAAATGAATAATTGCTTATTTATTTATTCTGTTTTTATTTATTTGTAATATTTAAATTTACTCTGAGCTGGAAGATGTGCTCAATCTACTATAGGATGTGGTACCAGCAAATTGCACTCTAGTAAGCGAAAAACATCCCTAATGGAACTGAATCCTTTTGATGAAGTTCAGTGAGTGGTAGCAGCCTCGTTGGATGGTAAAACCGTCTACTACCTTATTCCCTGGGACTAATCTAAGGCCCTTACCTACAAAATAATTTCAAGCCTTTTAAAATCGTAAAATGCAGTTTAGTATTATCGTGTAAGCAAAACCAAAGGAATATATTTTACTACTCCTTACACAATTCTGTATCATGTCAATACGTTGAGATCTCATCTTCATAACGCAATTTAAACCATCAACTCTGTCGGTATTTCTTCCTTCCTCCAATAAATAATCATATCCTATAAATGTTCCTGTTCTTCCGGCTCCAGCGCTTAAGCAAATACGGAAACAATAAAAATGTGGAAAATATTCATCGTCAGCGACATTTAAACATAACGTACCTGCAATGTACAACCATGGGTGCATCACTTCCAGTCCCTTCCAAACTTTGAATCACATATTCATGCATTCTTACTAGATTAGATGTTGTGTTTGGAACACTGTTATCAGGCCAGTTTATATATTGATATTGGAAGACCTCCATAGTGATCACCTGCAAAAAGATGAATTATTTTGCAAGACAAAATGAATATTGATGGAAATTAATAAAGAATGTATTTGAATAGGACTGTCAGTCAGACAGTACTAATTGTAGTGACAGCCGCAGGTGTGTATTAGTAACATCATGCAATATTAGCTGCATTTTTGTAACTTACAATACAATAGGTTGTATATAAAAATTCTTTAAAAGTTCGTAACTCACTTCATCAACAGATTCTATAAGAAATTTTCGACGAAGAAATCCACAATAATTTACTTCTTCAGCATTGAATACCTTGACTCGGCCAAACATTTTAGTTTCCTTAGAATCTGGCCAATATTTCTGACATTTTTTCTAAAAAATGTACGCGAAGTGTTATTGAATGACAATACTACGACTTAAAAGATACATCCCGATCTTAGTCTTGTCGATTCTAGTCTTCTTAGGTAAATAAAGACTTAGTCTTAGTCACTGAGTTATCTTGTTGCATTAACCTTTCCAGCTTCAAAACATTTTGCCAACATTACAATAACTCTGCATTTCTGTTCAACAATCATCATCCAGAAATCATCAACAGTTGTTGGTAATGGTCCTTGAGTGGCAATGTACTTTCGTTGTCTTGAGTATCCCTAAATTTTATCATATTACATTTTAAAAATTTGAATATGAAATGCCAACACAACTGTTTTTCCTCCTAGCTTCCAGAGTAAATACCTCATAATGTACTACACTGAGAGAATTCATCGATTTTTAAAATGTTTTTTTTTCCAATCGAAAATGATGGATCTCATAATCTCATGTCATCAACGCAATCCATCAGAGACACATACTCAACAATAAAGGCGTTGAAAAGAATTTTTCGATTCGCTTAGAATATATTTAGTTGCTAATTTTCTCTGAGACCTTACGTTTTTCAGGTTTTATTTGAAATATTTGATAGGGAGAAAGAATTTCTTGGTAAAGGTTACGAAAATATCTCACATTTATATAACATGCATTGATGTATCCAGTTCCATTTCCCTTGATGGACACAAGAGTTTCGTCATCTAGTTAAAACAAAATATAAATATATAGATTTACAATTGTATGAAAAAAATATATATTTGGGATTCAAGTACCATTGGTCCTTTACAAAAACCAGGATTCAATTACTTTGATAGATTTTTAAGGATCTTGAAACCTCTAATGTCTCTCTAACGGAATTAACTCAATAAGCGCTCAAATGGGATATTAAAATATGTTAACACTGCAACATAAAAAAACAAAAATATCATACATGGTAATATATTTTTATATCTATTCTTCCTTTTTAATTCAGGTAACGATGCAAATGATGTACTCTTCATATTGGCCTTCGACTCTATCTTTATTTTCTACAACAAAATAAGTGAATTTGAATTGAATGGTACAAAGTGAGACGGTATAGCTATGAATGAGCATGTAATTGTCAAATAATAAATTATAAGTTGGTTGAACTTTCATCCAAAGAATTGTATTAGGTGATTTGTGCCTTGGTTGAATTTATAGCATTTTTCAAGCTTGTGATTTTGTTAAAAGCACTGTTCTGAATAATAATATGCTGCTTCATTGCGAAGATCGTTATATTGTGACTCACTTTGAATTGTTCATGAAACAATTCTTTCTCGTTGTTTGATAGGTTGTTGTAATATTCTTCAAAATCTTGAAGAGGTATGCTGGTGTTAGAAAGTTCTTCGTCCTCTGGTATAGCTAGAAACAATGTAAAAGTCACCCCAAGTAGTATAGGAAAAAAACAAGGAAACTTTTAAGAACTAAGAATGAGGATAGCTAGATTTCAAATAGGAATAAAATAATGCGTTTTTCTACCCCAATACAAAAGCATTATAAATTTCAACAATACCTTCTGCATCATTGTGATAAGCAACCACTGGCAGTCTTTCAGTTATAGACTTGTTCTTTTGTCTCCTATTCATTAAAATGAAAAAGATAATAAAAATTAGAAATATTTTTTAATTCGTCAATCTGTGTAAATATTCAAATTGAATGTTTTCTCTAAAACTTCGCTTTGGTTTTTTCTATATCTGCGTTGTTTAGAATGACATAAAACAAAAAGCGGAATATAAACACACACTATTTGGAGATGATTTCTTTGTTTGATTCATTACCTCAATAACAACACTGTGGCGACGATGATGCAAACGAACACCACACAAGATAGAGCAATAATTACAGGAAGCTTCCGTGAATCTGAAACAAAATATGTTATTTTTATAGAATTAAGATATAACGAAAAACTGACTGAGGCATGTTGAATTTTTATGTTGTTCAAATACTATTTTAAATATCATATGTCAGTATCACTGGCAATATGTTGCTGGTGGGTAAGGAAAACAGGTCACACAAATTGCATTGGACAATATCGAGTGAAGTGCGCGAGAAATTAGCACAGGTATTTTACTGTACTTACATGTCAGAGGTTTTGCATACAAGAAAATTCACAAAACGATTTTTAAGGTTTGAAAAACAATTAAATAGGATTTATCACGTTCAAAACCTAGTCAGAGACTCAAAATTGAATATTAGTAGTGTACATAGTGAATTTATAATATATGAGGTATATTGCATCACCTTTATCACCGAAAATGGTCGTTAATTTATCCGTAGTTTCTATTGGCTCCTCAATGATGATCCCTTCGCTGATTTTAAATAAAACCTTGTGTTTGCTGGGTATGGAAGCCACCAAATAGATTCTGTAGTAAAATAAAATACCGCAAGACATTACGAAACATGTCACAGTAGCAGAAATTATAGAAATTTCACAATTTCAAATATTGCTGAACCAAAAAAGTAAAATCATAGAACTAAGGAATATATTTTAAACATTCAATCTATGCGTTAAACGAGAGTAAAAAATCGCCGTTTGTGATACATATAATAGTAAATAAAAGTAAAAAGTAAATAAAAGTAGTAAATAAAATATGTCACAGTAGCAGAAATTCACAATTTCAACTATAGCTGCTCCAAAAAAGTAAAAAAATAGAACTAAGTATATATTTTAAAAATTCAATCTAAGCGTTAAACGAGAGAAAAAAATCGCCGTTTATGATGCATAAAATAGTTAATAAAAGTACTTGTAGATTTGTCTGTTTGATAATTTTCTATTCATTCCATAATATGTGTTGTTCGTGTCATTAATACGCTGTTGATCGGTTGTATCACATGTGGTATTAATTTTATCACAAGAACAAAACTTTTACTTGAAGCCTTTGATTGGAATCTGTAATATAAAATGCTACTAAATAATAGATGATGCTTTTAAAGATGACATGTTATTGTTTTTGTAGATTAAAAATCGTATGATGTTTTTTTATCATTACTTTACCCAATACAACAGGAAACTACGACGTATTATGAAAACATATCCCACGTTATGTTTTCTTGTTTGTATTCAAAACATTATACCATTTTGCAACATACAAACGAGTATGTTGTTTGACCTACTGATTTGTTTTATACCGTTTTATCATATATAGTATTTAATATTTATATTCCGAAACTAGAGTGGAAAAACGTTTGTTACGTCAATGAAATTTTTTATTATTTAAGTCATATAAGACGTTTTAATTTATTTTATGATATAACTAAACAAGAGATCCCATGCATGAAATAAGATGCATTACATATAATGCTTAGTTTTTTAAAGTTGATAAATACTTTTCATTAAATTCGATAAAATAAACCACCTGTTTCTACCCAGAACCATTGCTATAAATTCATTATTGTTGGTTAGACCCTGTTCAAACATTTCCTACATAATGTTTTTAAATTTATGATTATTGTTCTTCTTATTATTTTATATTATTATTTAGTATTACTGTTATGTTATTGGTATATATATGTAGTTACATAACATTTGCAACATATCGCATTAAAATATTCAATTTAAAATTATTAGAATTGAGATACCTGTTCCTCCTCAGAGCCAATGCAATATATTCATTATCGGTCGACATCGTTTTAAGAACATTCATACGTTCTTTATCGGGGACCGTCATGTTTCTCTCATTGTCCATGATTTGTACTACAATCAGAAAGCAGCTGAAACATAGGTTACTAGTTTACGCAATGCGAGAAAGATCAAGTATTAATAAATACGTGTACTGGTCCGAAATGCGACTAAAGATACTGACTACTTCATGAGTTACCGGAACATATATTCACCGGTTCTAAATTGATTAGCGTTCTGAATAGACTGTTCACTTGCATCCCCCACTCAGAATTACACCCGCTCTGAATTTTTCTCCCAAGGTTTCCCATTCGGATTACACGTCAAACATTGGTATCAAACTACGGCGCTCTACATAAAACTGTGCAGAGATAATAGCAGAATAAATTCCGTATATTTGGATTAAACAAAAATACTCTAACACATTATGCTTAACATTCACTACTTAGAGTGGATCAACCTGCCCGAGGCCCTGTAACAGAGGCCACTGGGACTCGAACACAAGTACTTCAACCTGCGGCGCCAACATGTTTAACCCCTAGGCCATCGCGCCCACAAGCTCAACGTCTGTTATAGATTATAATACACGAATTTAAACGCAGGAAGTTATACCAACTTAAATCATGGTACTCACCTTCACTGACATGAACGAGGTTGGGAAACGTAGAATTTGAAACTAGGAGAGGAAGTAAATATACACGGGAATATTATATTTGCAACGGTGCAAACTATTTGGAGATGCAATGCACAGTACGCTTCTGAGCTGCAACACGCAGTATGCTAACTACTTGCGACACAATGCACAAGGAGTGAATAAAGGGTAAACGAGAAACTGTAGATACCGCCGATGTAAATTGAGTCAGTCAGTCGGTCAAGCGTGGTGTCACGGTTCACCGTGCTGAGCAATAACAATTCTCGTACAATAAAATTAAAAAAAAAAACTATTTCTTGTATAAATACCTCACTGATCCATTTGATTCATCGGGAACATTGATTTCCATCATCAGATTTCCATTCTCATCAATTTGTTTTTCAACAGCAACCGGTAGGAGAATTGACGGGACTGAAATATATATGATATAATAACCATTATTATCTCAAATCCCGCTGGGTCCTCATTCGGCAATAAAATTTCGTCGAATACTAATATTAACAAAAGATAATTTTTTCTGGTTTGTTTCTTAAAAAAATTATGAAGAAGTAAACCTTCAGTATCAGTCACACATTCACCAACTGCAACTTTCTCATTCCCAAATCCTGCACATGTTTGTGCTTGTATCGCTACAGTGTAATTTCTGTTTGGAATCTTTGGAATTGTAAAGTTCATCATTGAAAATGATACATTAACCTCATCTCTTTTTATGGCTGAATCCGAAGAGTAAGAACGAGTAACAACAGACGTTGAATTAATCAAAACCTTCAACGTTAGATAAAAGCAATTAGATTTCTAGGTAGGCAAATGCGGAAAAATGATTTTTTCTTGCAAACGGAATCGGGTCCAAAACGCAACTATAAATAAAAAAATGCAATTCAAAGCATAACAAATCATCAATGCTGCAGACACCTTTTTAACCGAAAATATATAACTTTGTAGAAAATTGTTCGTGTTTACCTTGAAAAATGATATAAAACTTTTATCTGTTCTCATCGGCCAAGACCAAGATACATTACATGATCCCTCATCATTCATTTGAAGGATTGGTTTTGTCACAGGTTCTGGTAAACCTCCTGTTGTTGCAAATCTAGTAACTTCATAATCCCTTAAGCATTTCAAATTTTGACCCCTACATGGACTGATCTAGATAAACGAAAAGAGTGGTGTATCGCGCAATGCTTTTTTAAACTGAACTTGATTAGAAATTCTGGAGACACAAACAATCCAAAGGCGTACAACTTAGCAAATTATTGCAGATTTAAAGATTTGTTTTTTACTTAAAACAAATTAAAAAAGAAACATGCCTCGTTTGCATTTTGTAAAACCTTTTCTTAATATAATCGACAAATTACTTTTTCAAAGATTTGTTACCTTGATAGAATACAATGTTGACGATGTTAACTCAGGCACGATCGTTTTCATAGATACTTTTGTTTCTTTAATATATTGTACTTTGCGATAAGCAGTGTTATGTTGGTCCACAATAAGGATTCTGAAACAATTTTGTTCGCAATTTTTAACAACAAAGATATACTTTATAATATTACATCCCACAATTTTTATGTGTACTCAAATTCCTGTTACTTGATATTTCAATACTCCAATTTTGTTAATATATTTATTTGTAATATCGAAGAAATTTTTTTTTGACTAACTCGTGTGTAAATCCAATAGCACGGCCATGAGGTTTCCATTCTATTAATAAACTTGAATTGCAAGGTGATGGTAGGATGTTGATGATTGATGGTTTGCTTGAAACTGTCAAGAAACAAATATTGTTAGGTCTACATCAGTTTTTAAAAATAGGGTATTTTTAAGATAGAAATATACCTCAATTTGACCTTTCTTCCCAGGTAGTATTGTCGCAACGCACTTCGGCACAGTCCTATTTACTACCAATTTACGTAATTTCAATTATGAGGTCACATATCCTATTATTTCTAGGGTTTATTGTTTTTAAGGAATAAGAATATTTCTTTCTGTGCTTCGATATGTGCAAATCAATACTTTTCAAATGATTTTCGCTTTTTAAAATTTTAATTTTCTCCCTCCCTTCGTTAATATAAATTGAACATGTGCACTCAAAAATATCTACCAGAGTTTGCACTTAGGAATAAGAGCATTGTAAATGTCCTGTAAATGACCTTTGATATCAATATTTCTTGACACGCCACCAACAACACTTGTTGCCTCGCATTTGTATTGACCTTCGTCTGCTAATGTGATTTTATCATTCCTCAAGATAAGAATCGATCTTCCACTTGTTGCAGTTTGATAAATACGTTGACCTGTTGATGGTAACATTTTTCTTCTGAACCACTTTACATTTGGTGTCGGAGTACCTGATGCTGAACATGTAACTTCACTTATTCCACTTGTTGATGTTATTGCCATGGGATTCTTAGTAGGTGTTATTTGCAAGTTATTCAAATACTCTACCAAAATAAGGGATAAAAAGTATATTAAACTATGCCATAGTCTATTCAAGAAATAGCTCATTATTATAGACAACGTTATATCCATGATTTTGATTTCGAACGACGCAAAGCGATGACACGATACTAGGTATATATATCGTATACGAAGCATGGTAATGGCATCTCAGTTTTTGCTTAAACTATAAAAAATATTTACAAGAAATGAATCAACTACGTAATTAGTTAAATTTTTAAAATCAGGTTAATTTCAATTTAAAAATAGGTAAAATATTTAACGATCTTCTAGATGTATATGGGTCAATATCATAATGTAAACTGATGTAATGTAAAACTAGGTTTATTTCTGTTCCTTTAGATTTATTCCGTGCTTTTACCTGAGACTGCCAGCACTTATTTACTGACATTACTGTTAAGATGAGATTGTTTCCAAATTAGTAAAATGATATGGTAACACAGGCATCATTGAATCGTCAAATAAACAATACATTAAAACCATTTTAAACCCTATACATCTAATATTTTAATTTTTATACAATACTACCACTTGCCCAAGATAAATCGCTAAAAACTATGCAAACAAATGCCTTTCTAAGAGGAGATATCCCGTGTTGCCAAATATTGAGCCAAAGTTGGGTCTTCGTTCTATGCTCATCCTTGTGCTGTAATTGCGATTAGGAATTCATCGATGTGTCGGTATCGGCGAATATCGGTATCAAGCGCATAATAGCCGGTCTCAAGGATAATTTTTAATGCTTGGAATTTCGGGGAATTCGCACTAACCGAGGCCTAAATCTGTTCTTCAAAGATCCCAATAAAGGTCTTTTGAATGACAACAAGCTGCTACAAAAAGGAAGGATCAGTCGGCTCAGCACAGTCCTCAACATATCAAACATTTTAATGATGGAATGTCAAACTTATTATGGATTGTTAAACTTGTTCCTTTCGTACGACGACCTTTCGGTCTTTAATTTTGATCACTGAAAAAAAGTATTTACCACACCTAGGGATACGATTCTCAGATTCAAGGTTGAAATAGATTTGGATTATTTAGCCTTCTATATATAGACTTAAGAATTGCACAAACATGCTTCAAAAACAAAATCAAATATGTACTCGCTTTTGTGATTTGGCAAATTTTTCCTATTCGAGAATTTTTATTTCTCCGGGAACAAATTTGATTAAATGTTGTTCATTGGATGTCTTAATGCTGACGTTCATTTGGGATGTTGTTTTTGAATATTTTTATTTGCATGAAGTTCTCCAATTTTCTGCAATTTTTTGTGTTGTTACTTGTCAAGTGCATTCCACCCACGAAGGGTGGGTTTCTTTGCCATTAGATCTTTTACAGAGAATTCTACTAAAAATTTTTGGAAAAATTTAACTTAAAGGGTGTACTTTGAGCATATCTGAAGACATTTGTGATGAATATCGGTATCGGCCGGTATCGGTAATTTTAAGTATCGGTGGCACCGGCATTGACTCATTTTACTGTAACGGCATCGGTATCGACAAAAAGTGGTTTCCGTGCATATCTACTGGTGATACTGTAGTTTTGCAATTTGCTGATTCACCCAGAGGGGAATTGCTTTTAATTGTCTTATCTGGTCGATATTCTTGGTGTGATGCTAAACTCAAGTGTTTGGAATTCAGAAGTATCGCCATCTTAATATAGAATTCCTATTATATAGAATTTGCCAAACTAAGTTATTCAAAGTTAGGTATAATTTAAAAACATATACCACGTTTATGACAGGGGTAAAAGCAGTAAAAATCTTGGTTATGTGGAACAACAAAAAAGTATATCTGCATAACCACGCATCAAGTGATGGAACAAAAAAATATAATTTGAGAAGCAAATTGCGAGATATAAAATCAAAATGTCGTATCATCCTAGAGAATTTAGCAATGTGATGAAATCTTCAAGTATATTTGCCAATAACTTCAACCGGACGGGGCATCGAAGTGCCCGTTTTTGTAATTTTCCAACTTGTTTACCCTGATATATTCAGCTCTCTTTTTGTTTCTTGTCGGCTTCTGTTATGGCGTCAAATGACAAAATGTAATATTGCTCTGATTGCTCTATTCGTTTGTAAGTACACTGTACCAAAAGTACAGTAAATTTACAGGTCATTTGCAGTAATGGCATATTTCCAAAGTTGATACATACCATATTTGTTCGAAAAGGTCGATTTTATTTTTTTTAATACCGCCAGTTAAAATTACGCTCAAAGACCAGTGATTTTGTTACATTTTTTGTTACAGTGTACGCCACTCCTATTTAGATGCATCACTCCACCACTTCCACCACTGAGCGCATCACCAAATAGGGCGATATTTGAGTGAATTGGCGGGAAAGGCTTTTTTATCATGCTTTCTATAAATACGCTATAATAAGTAAAGTATCACGAGTAAAATTGACAATAATTTAACGATACTCACCACAAATGCTTTGAAAAGTACTTAAGCCATGTCTCATAGATACAAGCTGCCTAAATGCAACTGTTTGAAAATATAAAAATTTAACTGACTTACTCAAACATATAGTTCTCGCCTTTGAATTGAGGTTATAATCATACACGCCATCGGTTTTGAATTGTAAATAATTTTCCCATCTCTTCCCATTTGGTTCCTCTTTCTTCCTGCAAAGTATTATTATATTAAGGACCTGTCAGAATTCCAATAGTGAATTTATGTTATAGTTTATAAACAGCATAAAATTAGAGAAGGTTGTCAAGTTTGTTTCAAACCTCATTATATTTTCGTTTTTTTTTTAATTCTTTTTGGTCGGTTGAAATTTCACAGAATTACATTGAAGTAACGGATTATAATTTTGTATATTGTGGCGTTGGTTGCAACATGAGAAATATATGTTATGTATTTCTATATAGTTTTTCTTTGAAACCCGTGATGTTTCTACACTGCGTTGTACATTTTCTATGATATCTGTAACTAATATTCCTATTGCCAGTGATATACAAATAACATCAATTGTATGATAAGTCATATTGGAGAGGATATAACAAACTGGTATTAATATTTTTGCAATGGATTTTTGAGTTTTATGTTTTTTCGGAAATGCGGTTGAATATACGCAAATCTACTAACAATATCACGCAATTAATCAGATGTTGATTAAATTAAAAATTGACATCCTATCCATACTACTTTTTTGTTAGTCGTATAAGCTCCAGCACGTTTTTAGGTACAATTGTTATTTGCATGGGCCTTCAGAATGATTCAAACCCATTTTTAATATCCATAGCAGTGGTTTTGAAAGGCTGAACTATTCTTTTCGACGATACAAAAGAGAAAATTTCGAAAATTCAAAAATATAACTAAATAAGAAACCTAAATAAGATAAAGTGGCTGTTTATTTATCTTTTATTCTGTATAGTTATAAATAAGTTTTAGGCATTTTCAACTTATTTTATAGAGTAAGCTTCTATTAATCAATAAAGCTTGTCTAAATAAACATTCAAAAGGCCGGCCAACAACTTTGTTTGTATTTTAGCCGTTGAATACATCTTCCATGACGAAAAAAAAAATATTATACTACAAACCAGGGAATAGTGATCCTAACAGGTGTTCCATCACTCCATTTCCAGTTGTTTTCTAACTCTTCGTCGGTTGCTCCATACCAGTATTGAGAATTACTTTTAGATTAAGATTATAAAAATTGTGCATTATATATCTTTTCGAAAAGATTTGCCCAATGTACGATTTCACAAAGGTATCGTATAGATATCATGGTAATCACTGAGACACAAGTGTTAATGTCGTAAATTTCGCGTTGGTTAAATTCCAAAAGGCTGAAAGGAAACAGTTCGGCAGCAACGGCTTTTTAGGTTATAGACAAAACATTTTTTGGAACTGTCGTCCCATTCACCAAATATTTTTTTTACGAAACAATTTTATTGATCATAAATTTATTTAAATATCTCTTTTTAAAGTGATTATAAACTCTGTTCGGCATCCCATGCGTTGCTGTAAAAGATTTGCTTTTATATTTTTGAAACAAATAAGTCACCTCGATACTGTTTTATAAACATCATTTCTTATTGAATTGTCTTCCAACTTGATCATCGTTGCATCTTTATTGGAGCAGGCTGTTATAGCTTCATTCCACGTGTAATCGGATTCAGAAAATATAAGTTGGTAGAAGTTCTTCTTGGTTATGGTTTTCCATGAATCTAAATCTAAAAAATTATTAATTATAATTATAAAAACAAAGCTACAAAAAATTATTTAATTTTATTCAAGCCTAAATGTCTAAACTGTTGAAGACACGTAAAAGCCCACGTTATATAAAATAACTCATGTTGCTCATGTTGAAAATGTATTTTTCAATACAATTAGACCATAAGCGAATGAGTTTATTTCAATTGATATAGATGTTGAATACAAAGTTGAAATCACAGATTTAGAAAAAATGCAGAAAATTGTAAATTAATTGCAACTCAATAAATGCTCAGTATAGCTTACTTGCATTCGATGTCTGGTAAAATCCAAAAAGAAAAATCCAGCAAACCTTAAACCTACACAGTTTCAAGAGTTCCATCCCCTTACAATAGCACCATCACTTCTCTATATCAACTAGGTATTGACCTATTTAAAGATATAATATACGACACTGTCATTTCAGCACATAATAACTACAAACTGTTATATTTTGTATGTATCATACCTTAGTGATATCCGTAAACCTTGTTTTGATTTTCACTCCCACGTACTAGGTAGGAAATGTATACATAGCAGAGGCTTGTTATTAGTTCGTTGAGTTTTGGAACCAACCTTTTTCATAGATGATGCGCAGTTCCACAGAATAATGTATTTACATTCACAGAAAACTCGAACAGTAGAATCATACCAATCCCTCTCATACCTCATATGATTTGGTATAATATGAAAAGTGGCCATATTACTTTCTTAACTTCAACAGCAGTTATCCTTTAGTATTTCCGTCACCAGTTCAAAATTACTGTAAGCTTATGCTCGTTCGTCGAACAGTGAGGTTAATGTTATAGATTACTTGTATCGGTGAACTATCCCTTATAAAACTATTTTACTATCGAATATTATGAAATTACTAGAAAAAGACTATCAATATACTACAATATACATGGTAATAATAATTTATATATAGTAATGTACATAGTATTTTTTAACAAACAACTTTTAGAGAAGAATTTGTCATATTTTTTATAGCAATTTTATTCTAAATATCTTAAGTACTTTTCATTGAGATAGTAAAAAAAACTTAGTGATTTAAGTCACTTTAAATCTTTAACCTTTGTGTTTTTATCAAAGAATCAATGAGGCGGGTATGTCGATCGGAAACTCTACCTCAATAAACGTAGGCGTTAGTATATATTTTCATTGATAATTCTTAATATGATTTTTTAGCGTTTGGTGAATATTTTACCAAATATTTTTCTCAAACCTCTAATGAAAAACCGAGAAAATATCTTTTAGTTATTATAATGCCCATTACGCGCCGCAGTGCCGTTGGGTTATACGTATAATATTTTTTTTGCTGCAGCACACTGTAAACAATATATATTACTCGGCACTGTGCCGTCGGATTATCTGTATATTATTCTTCTTTGCGCTCACCATCGACTATTAGACAAACTGGATAATTGATACAAATTCTAGATCGTGGAAACGAAAAATAAATCTACTATATAACATCACGTCAGGAAAAAAATCAGCAAGAGGATTTTTTCGTTAAGTTATGTCGCCCATGCGTCGCGTCGATGGCACACGGTCCATCTGGGACACACATTTGATAAAATAAAATTCCCGGTGTTGAATTCCTCAATTGGTGCGTCACTAGGACTTGGTTCATGCATTGCTCATGCTTGAATAAATGCAATAAAATTCTGTTTAGGATAGCGCAATTAATGATTGGATATTTTGATTCAATCATTTTTGTAGGAATACTAAAATGTCTCTTAATCGTAAAAATTATACTCACTTTTGTAGTCTGTTATACTTAGTCTGTAATGAAGACTCGAGCCCTAATTACATGAGAAGGGTCAATTTCTAAAAGATATGTTAAAATAGACTGAATGTAAATGACATTGCATTGCCTGCTTTCCGTTTATCTACCCACGCAAACTTTGTCACGGCAGTAAATATGGTAATCTGTCGTCATGGTCCGCATATGAAGATTGGGTTATATTAGTCAGGAAAGGAAATCCATAATGTCAAAATAGAATTATTCGCTACATACTGTTTTGTTTATTTTTGTTGTTTTGTGTTGATTGAATAGCTTTAATAATTACGTGTAACGTTTATTTGAACTAATGCACGCCGTGACATCGGATGTGTTTTATTATGTGCGACGCAATATATATTAAGAGAAGGCATATACGGAATAAATTGAAAATATTATGAAATGGGATGACCGAATATTTCAAGGAATATACCTTCAATGTTAGGTGAGTGGAATATGCACAAGGTATGTATAAAGCGAAAGTAGAAATTTGGCTTAGAGATCTGGGTTGAAGTGAAACCATGGCCTTCATTATTTGGCACTTCTGACCCAATGACCCATTCTGAAAAAGTTGGAAAATATTTTCTGATTCCTATAATGCCTTCTATTCGCTCTTGATAACTTTTTAAGTTGAATATCCGTGTACTGTTGGCTTAGCCTCTCGCCAGTTGTCTAATGTACTTCTGCCGCTCTTTGGACGACTTCTTGGGTTTAGTATTGAGTTGCTTTTTTTAGTTGTGCGACGGCGTTTTGCGTGGCATGCTGTAATTCAGCATAATACATTGAAATTTATCTCAAACCACACATACTTATACAAGGTAGGAATGACTGACAGCTGGCTAAATAATTTTTTCTCTAGAAATCGGATTCCATTTAGATTAATATTGCTTTTGGTGAAGAGAACTCCTTTTATAGGGTATCACGCAAAAACCCAAAATGCAGAATTGAACGGGTGCGTACAATTCAGAACTTGACTTGAAGTTTTTCTGGACGTTTTTAAGTATATTTTGTCGGTAGGTTATGTTCAATATATTACGCCCACCTGCGATGCCGACTGATTATTATTGATTATTATTCAAAAACGAATGTCTTGCAATGTCTGTTAAGAATACGCATGCATGATCATCGGTCGAACTCACGTCATGACCGTGGTAGTCGACACCTTAGCTAATCAGAGTAAATCGAGTACATCACTTCGAGCTATTTTTAGTGGATTGTATTTTACTGAAATATGTTATCTCACTATCTCACTCATTTTATATGACTGTGCGACACTTAGCACATGTGATTACAAAACTTTTGCTTATATCGGGTTAGATTGTAAAATGTTCAATATTAAGCTTCAAATAATCAGCGTCTACATAAATTTCATCATAGAATGGTATTTAATAATCACCATTGTTAGACATTGGTTTGAAATACATATATACTGTTAGAGCAATGTTCTACATTTGGTTGTCAAATATTAGTTAAATAGCATTGAGATATCCATCCAAGGCCCTTATTTTGATGTAAAATATTATATTACAATGAGGTTATGATGTATTTTACTAATATTATGCTGTGTTCAAATCGTGATTTGTAACCTTACACCAACTATAGGTTTTGCGTTCTGCCGATTCGTGGCCCATCTCTCTATTTCGGTGTCTTCTAGTTTAGTGCTGAGTTGATTTTCTGGGTGTGTGCGGTAACATATTGCGGAAATTTGGTATAAGTTGTCGGCGCCATTCATCGACTCAGCACATGCATACGTTGAGACACGCGTGATTAAACATGCTGCGAATGGCTTGTAGCAAACTGGATAATATTGATTTATTCTTCAGAAATTGAATCGCCATTAAAGTTGATGTTAATTATAATTTATTGTCCAAAAAGATACCTATTTAAAAACGAAACATGTAAAAAAACAAGAATATTGAATGAAACATCTCAGTACAATCCAGGACTTTTCCTTAGGCTGATTTGATAATATCATTCTGTTTTTGCGACTGAGTGTCAGAATATGAGAGATATTTTAAAAATGGAAGTAAAAATTGGAGAAACGTTTAAATTCGATGATACTAAGTACATGTCTGCTGATACGCAGTTAAAATTATTGAGAATATTAAAATTAAAAATCAACATTGTATAGCGACTTTACGTCAACTATTTTTCAAACAAAAATCATGTTTTTTTGTGATGTTACGTTTTTAAAAATTGTATGCAAAATTAAAGAATGGCGGTCCGCAAATTATATTCGATATAATACGCTCATAATGGCCGTGGCTTAGTTTTGAAAGCAAATAATTTTATTCATGTGCCATACATGGGGTGCGCTCCGTCAGTGGCATAGGAAAAGAATCATATGTTTACACAGGGTTATAAGATTGTGAAATGTTAAAATTTCAGACATTTCGCCGCCCTATAATAATTATTGTCTGTCATTATACGTCCTGCAAATACTTCCGCGGCCCAAATAACAGATGAAAGTCTATTTATGACATGTCAATCAGTTAGGAGTAAGTATTCGAGTCAGTTTCCTAATCATTTTTCAGATTTTTTGTGTGGGATTTCTCCAAGATTTATGTACTCGCCTGTTTAATAAATCGGCGACATCAATTCTAGTTTACTACACAATTCAACTACTGATCGACAAATCGCCCTTGACATTTTCTTAAAAAATTCAAAGAAATACATATTTCAGATGAATGATTTTCAGTCACCTACGTCTATGGTGAGATGATTTGTTTGACGGTCATTAATGCATTACAGGAAATTTCACATCCCACGCGGTAGTACTAACTGTATGAACTAGAATTCCATCGGAAAAAATAACAAGATGTCAGCATGTAATGACTGAATAATAATAATGTGACGACAACACGCTGAATGCCAACGCTGATTATCGAAAACTAATTCTGCACTTCTTAAAATAAATCTTAGAATATGTTAACATTGAACATTTGGGAATTGAATTGAGTTGAACATTGAATTAGGGAATGGGTCGTTCCTTTTTTGGAAACACGATCACATGAATCTAACATAAGAGCAAAACGTTCCAAAATCAATGAACCTCTTTTTAGTCATATCTATCACGAGTGATAGGGCATTTACATAAAATAAGAAACTTTCAATTTTCAAATTTGGTGAATTGCATTGTGCAAAACTTCCATTGTCTCCAGAAGCCCGATGTCTCCTAATTAATTTAACTTGTTGAATGTTTCTGAATGATCTTCCCTGCAAGATGAGGTGATACAATTTATAAATTCCCACAGAATCTGCACATCTGCGTAGGTGCACCATAAAGAGTAACCGTGAAAAACATTTCATCCAGGTATATCTGAGCCAGAAAGCTTGAATCACTGTATTAAAACACCAGAGCTCAGAACGAACATCTCAGAACAGCTCGTTAGTATTTGAACGCTGGAACGAAAGATATAATTTCTTCTATAATTCAACAATATAAGCTACCATTTGCGGTAAATGTGAGTAATGTGAGGTAATTATGTGACAGTTGCGTACATGCTTAATACATGCTTCTATATTCGTTTTCGTATTTTCAGCATCAAGTATTTCTTGTAGTTTCAGGCAGAAAGTAAAAAAGTTTTGAAAGACAGATTTCTATGAGGATATTTAGGCGTAAATTGGGGAGATTCACATCGTGCCATTAATTTCTCAATGTTGAGAACGCCACACCCAACTTAGTGTTATCATTTAAGATACCGAGAACCAGAATAAACAATGAAAAAAAAAATTAGGTCCTATGTTCTGCCGGACAATATAATTCTTGAATCGGATTTCCTTGCAAAACTTCCTCCTTATATTGTCTGCATTGCACAAGCTATAGCGAATTATCATTAATTACCGATCGGAGAAATTCAAACTTCAGTCCGCGCATATAAAGTCAGTCTACATTTCCCAAACCTGTGTCGAGCAATATTTGAAACTTGATACATGAATCAAATCGAGTTGTAGCGAGGGCAGGGCAATTTGATTCGGTGATTTGAAGCAAAATATATTCGAATCAATCATGGATCGTTCATAAGAACAAATACTTACAAAATAGGCTAATGCTTTCATTTTTAACGACAGAATGCAGTCTATTTTGGTCAAATTTGACTCTGACCTATCCACAGCCTACCGCATTCGCCCAGCCCCCCTCCCCCGACCTGACCATCCCCGGGATTCGAGTGGGAGTGAAATAGAAGAGTTGAGGTGTTTACGATATTAGGAATGCCAGAATTAGGAAACATTGAAATTTTAAAACAGTCCAGAGATGTGAAAAAAATCTTTTGTAAATATCCAGTAGAACTTGTTTAGGCAAGCAGAATAAACATAAATCAAATACAGCAAAATTCCAATAAATTTTACATTACTGAGATTCTTCCAAAGACATAATATTACGAAAATATCTATAAAAAAAAAATCAATGATTCATGCCAGTTAGATGAAGCATAAATTTTAAATTGTTAATATATCATTGATATATATTTTACCTTATCTATACCTAAATAAGCAGCATTACTTAGGTAGTTTTTTTTCTAGCAATTGCGTGATTTGATTTGTATAGCTGACGAGTTACATCGCGGACAGCGTGGCAGGTACTTTTGGTTGTGGCATAATTGCCATCCCTGCGACCGACTACGAACTTATTACAAAAGAAATCGCAGTTCGGTGCGCTGGTGTGCTACAGCTCCATATTTATTTCTCAAGTTACTTCCAATATAAGCTACATCAGAGAATGGGTAAAACAAAGTGCTACACGGAAGAAAAGCGTTAAAGGTTTTGGGATTTATCGGTTTTACGCATTTTATGCGAAATCCTGACACTGTTTTATTTTCCCATTATTGACACAATGTGTGACGAATATTGTGCTGAGTGACGAATATTTAGTGAGATACGATCCGAATCCATGCGATTTTAATTTATTTATTCATTTTTTAATTTTGCCGTATTGTTTTCACAAATAACAGCATGTCCAAAGTCTATTTAAAAAACAATATTGACCGAGCGCTATTTTGAATTTATGAAAATAACCACAAAATATCGCACAAAATGTTCAAAAAATAAAAATGATAACGACTAATAAGACTAACAAATCTTTCTAATTTTTTATCGTTTAAACTTTGTTTCTGAATGAATATAAATAATCCTCATTTTCATCACAATCGTGACCGTATAAAAGACACTGACCTGTGATTTAATAACCAGCGGTGAGTGATTTTAAATGTGTCTTAAAAATTGAAAAACATTATAAATCATTAATATTAGCAACTAAAACGCCAACAATAGTTTAGGTTTTGATTTGCTAAACATATTTCAGACAGGAATCCTGAATTATAGTATGTTTCACATTAACCTGAACAATAACAATTCGCACATGCGAACTTTGGTTTCTAAAATATCTAAATAATTTTGCATTTCAATGCTGACTCCCTTTTCAGTTTTGGTAAAGAATGCCAAAAAACTCGACAAGATAAGCAATACAAATTAATTATTTTTCCTGGGAAAGGGAAAAAAGGCGCCATATTTGTGCTGGCAATCAATTTTTCTGTGAAGTGAAAATAATTTACCGCAAAACTAGTCACAGTGTTAGTAGGTAACCTAGTTTCACCTTTACATTTAGACAGTACCCTCTATTTTAAATCAAGTATACTAGGTAGGCGACATTAAACTGCGTTTGATGAATTTATTAGATTTGTTAGGAAAAATCTTGTAAAAGTCAATTATCTTACTCAACGTAAATAGGATTCACCCCCTTTTTTCTGGTATCCGAGATTTTGTTAAACCAAGTATACTGGTTATAAAATAATATTTGCAATGTCCTGTCCAAACATTCGATCAATTTGATATTATGCGCGGACTTTCTGATATAAACAAACTTATCAAGTGCTTAAAATTATCAAATGAGTTTTGTCAAAAACTCTCCCGGCGCTCTCATTCTCCCGATACTTTTTCGATTCTTAGAGGAAATAGTCGACAAAATATTTTATTTGAAGAGAGTTCAAAAAGGAATTGTATGGAGAAAATCGTTGGGATAAAACTTGCGGAAAATCCTGCATTAGAAAGTTACATTTGCCCATTTTAATTTTTGCAGTAACGACTTTGAACAATGCAAAAGGAAACATACATCTTGGCGGTGAAAGGCTGCATTAGTGTCATACCAATTCAATAACAGAAAGGTTGTAAATCGATTAACCTTGTTCGTTGTTTGATTACCTCATGAATTTACTGTTGATTAATGCTGATCGGTTGTTCTTTATTGAAAACAAGCAAGGAGTAAACAAAAAATTCTAATATTTGATTAAAGCAATAAGGCAAAAAACATGTTCGAATATTATTATTGTTAGAACGTTTGATTGTGAAGCATGGAAATTGTTCTTCATATTATTCAATATCTTCATAATGCACTGAATAATGAACTACATTCTCATATGGATTTATTTCTGGAGCATCAACAATATCTTGGTATAGAGTTGATATATCAGGAATACTTTCATATGCATTGTTGGGACGTTGATTATCTGTACCTGTTGTATAACAATGGATTGAATAAGGAAATGGAAAAAAGTTACAAAAGTGCATGAATCCATCTCAAAAACAAGAAAATGCTCTTTAAATATTGTGTCAAATACGTGCTGGATCGGTGTCTAGTGCTGACAGGACGTGTTGGTTGAGAGAATACAGCAATATAGGCAAGATCAAATATTTAATTTTCTTGTCCAAAAATATTCGCGCGACGAAGTCGCGTGAAAAAGTTGCAAATTTTTTCAAAAAAATTTCCAAATCTGGACAAAAGAACAAAATGTATAAAAAAAAGCAATTTCACTTCATAACCGTGCAAAAATTCTGCCTAAAATTTCAGAATAATATCCGAAATCTAGAAGAGAGGGTCCGCGTTGCTTTAGAAAACTTAGGTATGGAATGCAACATTAATTTACGTTTTTTTTCTACAATCGTATTAGGTTTTTGACATAAAACCTTGATGAAAACCATCTACTTACTCCCAGCTGTATTCTCTGATTTCTGTATTGTTTTTGTTGTTTTCAAAGCTCGAAGCGTTAAAAATAATACAAGTCCGCATATAATCACACCGATGATTAATCCAACTGTTACTCCAATGATTAGTGTTGTATTGGTACCTGTAATACAGAATTTTATCCATTAAAGATTTTACCTTTTACCAAATTGACGTTCATTAGAAGAGTATTGTAGAAGAAATCACCTGGTTCATAAGCTAAACGATGCAATATTTGAAAATATATATCTATTGCAAGATTCAAACTCGATCAAAAATTTATGCTATTTATGCTCATAGCAAATGACTTTTATTATTATTATGTATTTTTCTTGGTTCACAATCGTCGTTTCAGCAAGTTCATTGCCTTCGAAAACTCCCAACAAGATAACATATTTGGTATTAAATTAAAAATGAATTCAATAATAAATTAATAAATGAATGTAAAAAACGTTTTCTATTGCAAAATAGGTCACGCGGGTTTCTGAATTTTTTTAAGATGTTGTTTAATACGGGTTCTATGCTGGTTAGGGTTCTGGTGTTAAGTGTTAACTAAAACGCTTTAAGGGCATAATATTCAGGTTTCAAATATGGGAAATTTCAAGCTCGGTTAAGTTGGAAAATGTTAGCTTTTACTGTCAGGCAGATTGGAGGCATATATACTCGAATGAACAAAAGCGTGATATTTCGGTTAAACTCAAATTAAAAACGTGATTTTATCAAATTCTGTTACGTGGAATTGAAGTTGCTAAGTATAAGGTAAAATTTTGCCGCCACAATATCATATTTGCATGTGTATAAAAACGAATGTCTAAATAATGTTATATATAAATCTAATATGTAAAAAGGGCAAACATGCAATGACAATTATAGTGCATGAATATCCATACATATTTATTACGTAAAAGATATTTTAAAATCCAGAAAATTATTATGACAGAGACAAAGAAAAATATTTTAAACTTAACCGATAAAAAGTTGACGAGAATTTATTCATTTTAATATAATTATGCAATTTTATATCATTTTTATTTCAATCTTCTTCCTTTGCAATTTTCTAAATATCTACCTGGATTTTAACCCATTATTTTTTGTTATTCATGGTATTAACACTAAAACCAAACTAACTTTTCATTAGACCGAATAAAAAATATTTCGTCACTTTGAACATAATCCGATTCGCAGACATGAGGGTGAAATTGATTACGCTAGCGCGTAGCATGCAGACACCCAGACAATGGCCAATGCATTGAAAAACATGTGAGTATTAAGTCGCTGATTCGAAATAGATTGTGAGAATAAATTTGAAATTTTAAGCTTTTAGGTTTATTGTGACTTTTTATCAAATTAAATGAAGTATCCATTATGAGTCTTATGGCGTAAGAACTTTTTAAGTATTTATTTTTATATTATTTGCTACAAAAAAAAAGAACTAGCGGAGAGTTTACAACATTTTATTGACTTTATCGATTTAAATAATTAAAATCAATTTTTAAGTATTAAATTTTATGCAAAGACCAGCATTTCATATTTTCGTTCCATTAAAAGGGGACTGTGAAAAGCGCTGTCGGGTTAAAACAAATCCAATGGACATAGGATTTTCTTCCTGATTACACAACTAAAATGAGGGAAAGAATATAATATATCCACAAAATTTATTTACCAGTAGCGTTTGATGAATTTTTTATTAGCATATTTTCAAAGATCAGTCCATCGCTGATTTTGAATAAAACACCGTTTTTCCTTGGTACAGAAGCTACAAGAAAGATTCTGTTGAAACGAAAAAAATTATTCAGTTGTAAATATTCCAAGAGAACTTAAATCATAATTTCAGTTTAATGTTACACACAAGTACAATTTCAATATAAGTTTGAGAAGTTTTCTTCAGAAAAAGGGAAAGAGAGGCAGTGTAGAGATATGCATAGATGCTTGACGACGCTCTGAGTGAGACTTTTACTATTACTCAATCACAACTTTAATATAATATGTGTTACAGTTGTACACTGAAACCCAGATGCAGTAAAATTGCTGCCCTTTGATGGTAACTTCGATCGACTTCTCTTGTCCATACATGGCGTGAATCTCAAATACATCTTTTGATTTTCGAAAATTTCCAGTAATTGCAAATAAATTTGTCAGTGTTCGCCGTTTTGTGCAAATTATAACTTATTCGTATTTCGAAAATAATACATAATATCATTGTTATTTGTAAGATAATTTTATTGATTCCTAAAAAATAAAGCAATAAATACTAATATTTCCGTTATCAAAATTTTTTTTACGAGATATGCAAATAGTATCTTTGAATATTTTTATAGTTAATTTCTATTAGTACCTGTATCTTTGGTTGTTTGTTAATTTATGATTCGTTCCATAGTAGGTGTTGTTTGTGTTATTTTTACGTTGTCCACTGCTATCAGATGAGGTATTACTTTTATCTCCAAGAATAAATGTTTTGCTGAATTTGCTTCTTTGAAAGCTGTCAATTGCACGTATTATAATGATACGAAATTCGAATTACTTTGGTACGTTGACTCTGCGTTATAAATTGTTAAGGGAGTTCTACGCTACAACTGAGAACGGCAGATTCAGTAAGTTTGGATGATATATATGTATGTGCTGTGTAAAAATTCAGTGGATCGAATTTTCGCAAAAATACAAGCGAATTTCTTTAATTTTTTACAACAAATCCCTCTAAGCAAGGTCGGAAGCAGCTCCTAAAGGGATCCAACTAACAGCCACTCAATAGCAAAGAGCTAATCAAGATGTAGTACCACCATCTTGTTAACGGAAAACATTCCAAACGGAACTGAACCGCCATGGTAAGGTTGAGTAAGTGGTGTCTGCCCTAAGCGATGGTAAAACCAGCTAACAATTCTACCTAAACACAGGTTGCTCGAATTATATTAACTGACGGAACATGGTTCGGTTTTATTTAAATTTCTCTAATAAGCATATCATCGACAAGAGTAATTGACATTAAAGCAAAATCACCATTTTGTAAAAGACCTTTATGTATACATTAGTAATGTTATTATAATATTATGAATCAGTACATTTTGGATACAAATACCATGTCTGTTATGGCAACAGCCTACTTGCTAAGTAAGATATATACGAATCTCAATGTTAAGAACAATATTAATGATATGACCAGATGAGTCATATAATCAAAACAAAAAGTTTTATTTGTATTACATTATTGAAGGATGATAAAGCATTGGGTTGCTGGTGCATATTAATTTGTTGATGTGATTACTTGCAAATATATACCGTGTAGTAAAAAAACATGGAGGCCAAACGAAAAAAAATTATTCCACTATTTAATATTATACCTGTGTCTGTTCAACGCTAGTGCAATATATTCATCTTTGCTTTGTGATTCCTTGAAAAAGGAAGTTATACGTTCCTGGTCAAGAGATGAGTTGTTTCTGCTTTTGTTAAAGAGTTGCACAACAACCAGAAAACAACTGCAAGGTTGATATGTAGATTCATAATAGTCATAAAATAATAGTAATAGAGTAATAAAACATGTAAATATTTGTTCTTTATGTAGCATCAATGATTAAAATAAGTTTTATGAGTTATCGACTTCTTATAGCAGTTCAAAGTTGCTTTTTATTATCTTAAGTCCAAGATAATAATAAAAGATAATAATATAAAAAGAGTGTGAAGAAAAAGAATCCTATATTTAAGGTATATAAAAACCGAGTAATTTGGAATTCGAATCATGCTCCGATATTTTTGTGTAATCAGATAAAATCATTAACTTCATAGGAATATAAATGTATAAAACATTTATTATGCAATTACAAGTTGTTCCTGATAGTAAAATTATTGGTTGAGAGAGCAAACAACTTTGAGCAAAATGGAAAATACTTTAGAATATGAAAATTCAACTTCACTCGTTTTGTTTTTTCTCTGTTATCAAATCTTGAATAATTCGAATAATTTTTATTTCAAACGGATCTTTTCGATCCATAGGACTCAGCACTCTATCGCAATATTTTAGACTAATTACAGTCGATGTATTCTGTAAATGACTAATTATTTGAAATACCTAACAGATCCATTTGTTTCATCGGGAATATGGATTTCTATTTTTAATCTTCCCGTTTTATTTTCGTTTTCTATATCCACCGGCAGAAGAATCCACGGTTCTAAAAATATTCGAAATGTTGCTGTACTGTTTCTAGCGTAATATTTTGAGTGAATCGTAATTTAACAAAAATCCGAATTGAACTTGAGCAACAAGTTTTAAAAAGTTCAGGATAAATATTTATTCACCTTCAGTATCAGTCACACATTCACCAACTGCAACTTTTTTATTTCCAAATCCTGCACATGTTTGTGCTTGTATCGACACATTGTAATTTCTGTTTGAAATCTTTGGAATTGTAAAGTTCATCATTGCAAATGAAATATTAATCTCATCCGTGTTTATTGCTGAATTCGACGAGTAAGAACGAGTATCAGCAGATGTTGAATTAATAAAAACCTTCAGCGTTAGATAAAACTCATTAGATTTCTAGCCAGGCAAATGCGGACAAAATCGGAGCTATGTCTTGCAAACTAAATCGGAGTTTAAGATAAAGTCTAACTTAGAAGCAAAACTGCGGAGGTATGTAGTTGCCATTGTAACTAACATGATATGTTTTTTTTAAAGGTCCAATAAGCAACTTATAAATTAACATTCAATTATATCATAATACATGATTGCTTCAGACACCTCTTCCAACCGAAAATATATAAGTTCGTAGAAAAATGTTTTTATTTACCTTGAATGATGATATAAAACTTTTATCTGTTTTCATCGGCCAAGACCAAGATACATTACATGATCCCTCATCATTCATCTGAAGGATTGGTTTTGTCACAGGTTCTGGTAAACCTCCTGTTGTTACAAATCTAGTGACGATATATTCCCTTAAGCATTTCAAATTCTGCCCCTTACATGGACTGATCTATATAAACGAAAAGAGTGGTGTATCTCACAGTGAATTTTCTAAACTGTAATTGATTGACGGGACAGACCATATCTTACCAGTAGTTGTAACCCTATCTGTATATTAGTGACCAAAGTTACAGCACCTTGGATAGTGTGATCCACTCTGAGAAGTGGTCATAAAAAAGAATTCTGAAGACACAAACAATCCAAACATTTTGAATCACAGGTTATTGCAGTTTTGAAGTTTTTTTGGGCTCAGAACTAATAAAAGATTGAACATGCCTTGTTTGTCTTTTGCAAGAACATTTCTTAATATTGTCGACAGGCTATTCTTAGCAATATTTGTTACCTTGATAGAATACAATGTTGATGATGTTAATTCAGGCACAATCGTTTTCATAAATACTTTTGTTTCTTTACTATATTGTACTTTGCGATAAGAAGTGTTATGTTGGTCCTCAATGAAGATTCTGAAACAATATTCGTCGCAATTTTCAACAATAAAGATATACTTCATTACATCACATCCCTCAATTTTCATCTTTGTTAATACAATTTATTTGTAATAAAAAAATAAATGTTTTTTTCAAATAATAAAATATACTAACTCGTGTGTGAAGCCAATAGCACGGACATGAGGTTTCCATTCAATTGATAAACTTGAATTACAGGGTGATGATATGATGTTGATGATTGATGGTTTGCTTGAAACTGTCAACGAACACATATTCTTAGCTCTACTGCAATTTTTTCAAAATTAGGCTAATTTCAAGATACAAATATACTTTAATTTGACATTTATTCGTGGGTATTATTGTCGCAACGCACTTCGGCACAGCCATATTTACTACTAATTTATTTAATTTCAGTCATATCATCAAGTCACATGTCCTTACATTTCCAGGTTTGTGTTTTCTTTCTGTGCTTCGATGTGTGCAAATCAACACTTTCCAAGTGATTTCCGACTTTTCAAATTTCCCCTTATAATTTTCATTATACATAAGTCAACATAAATAGAACATGTACACTCAAATATATCTTACAGAGTGTTCACTTAGAATTAAGAGCATTGTAATTGCCCTGTAGACTTACTTTTGATATTAATATTGCTTAACAAGCCACCAAGAATATTTTTTGCCTCGCATTTGTATTGACCTTCGTCTGCTAATGTTATCTCATCATTCTTTAAGTAAAGAATCGATTTTCCACTTGTTGGAATTTGATAAATTCGTTGATTTGTTAAAACTGTTATCTTAGTCGATCCTCCAAACCAATATACAGTTGGTGTTGGAATTCCAGATGCTGAACATGTAATTTCGCTTCTTCCAATTGTTGATGTTATTGTCATGGTAGCCATAGTAGGTGATATTTGAATGTTGTCCGGTCTCACATGCTCTATCAAAATTGCAGATATAAAGTATATTAAACTATTCGATTGCTGATTAAAGAAAAAAACCTTTATATTAGACAATGTTATATCAGTGATTAAACTTTGATATCAAACGCCGCAAAACGAAGATTATTGGGGATGCATCGATGTATCGGTATTGCCGCAAAATAGCCGATACCACCGATAATTTAATGGCTTGGAATTGAGAGGAATTCCGGTCAGTGGAATGACAAGAACCTCTACAAAAAAGAAGGCGTAAGTCGGCTCTGTACAGTTTTTGTCATATCAAACCTATGTAATGAACTGGATCATTAGCCTACTCCTTTTTGTGATTTGCCAACTTTTCCCAATCAAGATGTATTTGCACGGAAGTAAATTTATTGGATGGTATTTTTATTTGGATGGCTTAATGCTTTCGCTAATTTTGGATGTTGTATTTGAATATTTCTATATGTATAGATTTCTGCAATATTCTTTGTTCTGCATTTTTGTGTTATTTCGTCAAGTACATATCATCCACTATGGGTGTGTTTCTTTCCTATTAATTCTTTTACAGTGAATTACTGAACTTTTTTTAGAAAAATTTAACTTTAAGGGTGTACTTTTAGCATATTTGAAGGCATTTCTAATGAGTATCGGTATTGGTTCGGCCACTATCGGAAATTTTGAGTACCGGTGGCATCGGAATCGGCTAATTTTGCAGTATCGGTATCGTTATCGGCAAAAAATGTGGTATCGGTAAATCTCTAATATATGTCGTGTACGATTTTTCCTCAAAATGTACAAAAATATTTTCAAAAATCAAATTCACTACGTTAGAAATATAATTTTTGAAATCAGGTTCATTTCGATTAAAAAGTATGTAAAGTATTCAAACATCTTCCGGATGTTTATGGGGTAAAAACAAAATCGTCGAATGTATATTGTTAAAATTATACAAACAAATTATTCATTTTAGTTGCTGTATGCGATTTTTTATATTTCAATCTGTCAATCTCCTTTTTTCGATATAAGATTCACCAAGCCAAACTTGCCAAACGCGTGAATAGGTGTACTGACTTTGATAGGTAAATAGTGTCCTAGTGCCTTACTTGACGTACCCCACCTAAATAGATAAAATTACAAGGCAGTCAACTAGAAAACAACAAATATTGCGTCTTTCTTGAGCACGGACACTTTGATTTATCGGGATAAAAAATCTCCATGTCTCGTCCGCACGTTTTTTATTTGTATTTTATGCTGCTCCCATAAGTGCAAGAAGCATATGGGCAATTCGTCATTATTTTAGTCTTTTCTTGTGGACGTTACTTGCGGGCGTTCTTTTTCAGTAGAGGCGTGTTTTACAAGAGAACGGGGTCGAGAAAAGAACCTAGCGAAGTTTTCGTCATCTTTAACGCAATTTAATCGCATGGTCAAAAAAGATCCACCTACATTCTTAGAATATACGCCGGTTTTGAAAAAATTAACGATGAGCGATTATTTCAGTATTTTTAAAAACTAAGAATATTGGCTGATTGACTCGATTCTAATTCATCTGGTACTTGCTTGTTAGATGTATAGTATATAAATGTTGTTGATAAAGTGCCCTACATTACACTACATCCCTGCAACAGTCGGTCGAGGTCGATTATTTTAAATTATTCAAGTCTATCACAAACCTTCAAGTGTAACATAAATTCATATTTCCTGACCAAATTATGATGGAAATCTAAAACTAAAAAATAAATAAAAAATAAATAGAAAACTATGTATAAGCGAGCATTGAGCACACATTTCAATTTATTGGCAATGAAATTATAGATTAATATCTACACTGTAACAAAAAATGCAACAAAATCACTGGTCTTGGACAGCAATTTTATCTGACGGTATTGAAAAAATTCAAAATTGACCTTTTTCGCCTAATATGAGTGTTGATAGAATGCACCGCAAAGGTGTGGTCCATCAACAGCCCAAAATTGGCATGAATCTGTCAACGTGGCGTTTTTTAAACTTTGTAAATATGCAATTTCTGCAAATGACCAGTAAATTTACTATACTCTTGTTACAGTGTACAAAAGCTTTTCTTACTACATTATAACATAAACCAAAAATATGTTACCATATTTTAAAACTCAAGATTTTTTTCTCGACCACTATACTGGAGTAAATAGATTTGTCACTGTGCAACGGAAATTACTCTTACCTTTCATACATATGGTTTTAGCATATGCGATGTTACTATAATCATACACTCCTTCTTTGTTGAATTGTAAATAATTTTCTCTCGTCCCTCCGTTTGGTTCTTTGGTCTTCCTATAAGGTAAAATTATTAAAAAAATAGTTAAAACCCTCACTTTCTCAGAATTTCTAGAGAAGTTCGGGAAATTAAAGTTTGGTGGTTATTTTCAAGGGTATTTGTAATCGTATATTGCTATTCTCCCCGATATGATCCATCATTACAATATTCCCTTTTTTATACATATTGAACTCTTTCAAATTTTCAAAAGTTTAAGGAGTTTACGTGATTCGTTGATATCTTGCAATGAACTACCTTTACCTACTTTAACTAACTACCTACTACTACTACCTACCTAACTACTACTACTACTACTACTACTACCTAACTACTACTACCTAACTACCTACTTTAATCTTGTCTGAAGAAGTTAGACTATGTTCTAACGAAAGCTTACAAAAAACTTATATTTCTGTGGAATGAGAACATGATATTTTTGTATATTAGCTTGTTATTATCTCATTCGTGTATCCTTGTGAATTCTCTCACACACGGATCCAGGATTGTAAGAAAACAAGGAGGAGGGATAGGTAGACTTTAATCTTGTCTGAAGAAGTTAGACTATGTTCTAACGAAAGCTTACAAAAAACTTATATTTCTGTGGAATGAGAACATGATATGTTTGTATATTAGCTTGTTATTATCTCATTCGTGTATCCTTGTGAATTCTCTCACACACGGATCCAGGATTGTAAGAAAACAAGGAGGAGGGATAGGTAGGACTTTAATCTTGTCTGAAGAAGTTAGACTATGTTCTAACGAAAGCTTACAAAAAACTTATATTTCTGTGGAATGAGAACATGATATTTTTGTATTTAAGGAGTTTGTTAAAAAAATTTTTCATTTAGGTTTATTCATTTCAGAAAAGACTTAAACAATAAGATCTTGAATCATGTGTCCCCCGCGAGAAACATCACCAACATTATAGATTAAATTTATACAGATTTGCGTTATGTAGTTTAACATTCAGGACAGTAAAACAGATATGTGACATAACCCATTTTAATCCGATAACGAAAATCAGTAACATTTTTTATTGCCCGACCTACCGCCGCTTTCAAGCATTTTAAAATTGTCCCTCAGTTTACAAAATCCTTTGATAGACATTATACCTATATTATTTGCACCCACGAACCGGTTGCAAAACATAGATTTATCAGAGGAAAAGTGTGGTGTACTTTGTAGGCACAAAAAAGAGTACGGTACTACTCAAAATAAATATTGAACTTCGTACAATGAATCGTGACCGAAAATGCAATAATTCCGTAGTTCAGCAATATAGAGATGGTATAATGATGCTACATCTTTGAATCGATTTGTCCAAAACTGAGGGTTGGAATATTTATTTATGTAAATCGGTACAACTAGAAAACTATTTTGAGCGAATATTTCGATGATCGCAATACGTACTTCAAGAATATTGCCAAAATAATACACATCGACCATTTAATATTTTTTGTTAAAGGTTCCTGTTAAATTCAAAATGTTCTCATTCGATTTTTCCACTTTTGCTTTATTTTAACATGAAGTAATGCACTTTACGATTGCATTTTGTGCTCTAAAGTTGAATTTGAAAGTAGAAACCCTCTACCCGACGTTGTTATGAAAAACAAACAGAAAACAGCGATAAAAATGAATAACATAGTTTCAAAGCCGAGACGGATTGTTATCTCACTTTTCTCAATCCTTTTTTATTATTTAATCTTATCCTTTTTTTATCAACCATGGATTGACCATTATTGATGGCGTCATCGATATGTCAAAATCGCTTAAAAGGTCGCTCGGAAACAAAGTCACATGAATTAAAAGTCGCCTATAAAATCAACCCTTTTTTGGCAATACAATTCGGAATGTTTTGGTTATATTAAATCAAATTTTTTTGGATGTTATATCATGCCTTATAGACGATCATTATCAAGTAATTTCTGCGCTACGATGGCTCATGTATGTATTCAAGAAAAGGAATAAAATGCATTGAGAAATATTAAGAAAAATAACCTTTTGAGAAGAGGTTATCGTTGGTCAAAGGTATCTGCGAACTGAGCATCCCTGCTAGGATTGATGAAATATCAATTAAATGCACAAAAATATAAAAATAAAAAAACGGTGCCATTTCCCTTGTTAAAAATTCACCTGTCACGGCAGTGCTGAAACAGTTTTGTCACTGAGATCAAGCGATTAGCAGAGGTTGAAAATGTTCGCAAAATCAGATATGATCATGTAAAAGCTCCCAAAAAAATCATTTCAGAATCAATTCTGATTCTTACTTGATGGCCGATTATGACGCTGGACACCTAGATCAAAGATCTTATCATCTGTTATTAATTAGGGATGTGCCGGTATCGGCGAGTCTATTTTGGGAGTATCGGCATCGGCGGTTATAGTTCATTTTGATACTAAAGATCGCGATACTAAAGATCAATAAACTCTTCTTTCTCAACTAAATTCGGTCATTGAACAGTAAATATCAAATTTTTAAACGCATTTCGCAATATACCTAACAGAGTGATGTAATAAGTTTTAAATATATTTTTTTAATTAATGACAAGTTTACATAATGACATCAGACTAACTCATTATGATTTTAGAATGATATGACAAATTTATATTTGTATATTTCGGTATATTTAGATTTTGTTCCGCAACCAGTAATGTTGTTCGAGATTTTTAAACAGGGAAAAACATTGTAATTTTTCTACGATATCTGAATCAAATTGTCAATGATCAACAAACAACACCCATGATATGTCAAATTTGGAAGTAATTAATAAAACTCCCTTAAATATTTCCGCAGTAGATTTTCGAAGTTTTATTTTTTGGGGTTCTAGGGTTGAACATGTTGGCACCACAGGTTAAAAATCCCGATATCGAGTCCAAACAAATCTATGTCCACCACTCAATTCAGGGTGTAATAACTTGGTTAGGCGAAGCCGTACAGAAAAAGCTCATATCTTTCCAGCAATGCTTACTCTGTCTGTCCCTATAAGTGGCGGCTGCTACAGGGCCTTGGTTAGGGGGCTCCAAGAAGTCGCTTAAAAAAATAAAATGAAAAATATGCTGCAATTAATCAAATTCACTAAAAGCAAAAATTGACATGTCAACCCTACCAATGAATTTTATTGTTCATACTACCTCCCCCCTCCCCTTCCCAACCACAAGTTGTTGGTACATACGTAATCATATACTGACTGACAATCAGAATACTTTTCCTTCATTTGCCATGGTCATGGTCATAGCGAAGATTTTGAATGGTTAAATAGAGCTCAATATATTGTTTTGGATGAGGCAAAAATACGAAAATTATAAGACTCCAACAAAGCAGAAAGAAATCTCTTATTTGGTATTCGGTTTTACTTTTTGATTTCATTTGGATTACATTTTTTGGATGTTTTATTCATTTTTTTTCGCTTTTGTCATTACTTTGTTTTAGGTATTGTGTCACTCATGTTATATAAGTGCGCTTCTATTTCTCGATAAATTTCTTCTGAATAGACGTTGGAAACGAAGGCAAAAAATTCTTTTGTAGCGATTGGTTACCACCTGTAGATGCAAAGATCTATATGATATGCTCAACCGATGGAACATATAATTTATAAAGAAAATCTTTTGTATTGTAATGATTGAGTATATCTCTCGTGGCCAAATGAAAAATATATTTACTTAGACCAGGGAATAGTCATCCTAACAAGTGTTCCGTCACTCCACTTCCAGTTGTTCTCTGATTCTTCATCTGTTGCCCCATACCAGTATAGAGTATCACTAGTAGATAAAAATTGTAAAATGTTATTAAAAAAGCTTTATTAGAAACGATTTGCAGGTTTCTCAGGAATTGTATGTAGGGATGGACAAAACCGATTAATTTGGAATTCGAATCTTATTCGAGTATTTTTCTCGAATTGGATCAAATAACTAATTTTAAGTAAATATCTATTATTTTATCATTACTATTACAACTTGTCTCAATTCCGAAAATTCGGAAATTCATAGTTTATAGTGTATTTTCAATTTACACTATATATTTAAGAGCAACAATTTTCATATATTAGCCACACAATATAATTTTGAATTTAAAAATGCAAAAATTTCACTTTTTTCAGTATCGCTTCGAATCCCCGCATCAAATTTCTCATTCCCATTTGTATGGATATTATAGAAGTTACTGAGCTAGTGTCGTGAAGTCCGCGTATTCGAAACCCCAAGACGAAATTTACTCACACGCGAATCTTAAAGTTTGCATCAATAGGCTGAAGGAAAACAGTCCGGTGATGCAGAGTTTCGTATATCGTCGAAACAATATTATCCACAACGTTGATACCTTTATATTTAATTTCGAATGAAACATTGACTTGAAAAGTTCATGTTTCAGTGAGACATTCGGATATACCAACAAAAACTGCCTGAAGTCCTGATCAAACGACTTTTTGTTACTATTAACCTATTTGCGAAATAATTTAAATATTGCATCAGCAATTTTATTGATCTATAATGACGGCTTTCGCTCCAAAACGAAAGTCTTATTGAAATTCGAAGTTTTTTTTCTTATTATTAATGTTATGCTATTTGTCTCGAGTATCGAAACTACATTATCTAGTAATCCAACATCTTAGTCGAAAGGTTTGTGTAGATGAAAACTCCTTGTTCTATATTTTCAATCTAAGTTTCCAAGTATTCCAACAAAATTCAGATAAAAATATTCTTTTAGAAATGCTGAAGAAATTCTGCCTAAATGATTTTTAGAATCTCCTGGTGTCTCTAATGACATTCAATGAAGAACTTAAGCCGCGTACTTTTTGTACTTATCTCTTTGGTCTTCTTATAGGGTTATATAATTGGCTTTTTGAACAAACAATTTTGGCATATGAAGTCATATTATAGTCCTCGTCTCCTGCAACCGTAGGAGGATTTGGATTATTAATTTGGATTGGGCCAATTCACAGAAAAAATACTCCAGGACTTGGCTGGTTACTAAACAATTTAAACTGCCTTCAATGTTTTCGAGACTGAACATCGCGTCTGTTCCAACTATGACCTATATGTGTATCATTGAATGGATCAAAAATCTGAAAAAATGGGCTTTGACATACTGATTTGACATCGTCCTGAGTTGAATAAGCAAAAAATAATTTTAAGACGCTGTCTATACCTTGCCAGTCTTATGTATGGCCCGCACATATACCATTAGGTAGATGAAAAAGAGTCAGAAGATTGGGTTTCATACTCATTTGACACAATCCTGAGATGGTTAACCCAAAAATAATGAGACAACATAACTCGTCGGTTCCTTGCATGGCCTATACGTATATCATCGATTAGATCGAAGAAATTGTGAAGATGGGTTTTGTTATTGATTTGACACAGTAATGAGATAAATAACCCAAATATATAATTTTAAGACACCATACCTTGTCTTCCCTATGTATGAGCAATATATACAGCATTGAAAAGATTCAAAAGAGTGTTAATATATACTTTGAGACTAATTTGATATAGTGCTGACATAAATAGTCTAATTGCAATTTCAGTACTCTACATCATGTCTGTCCTATGCATGAACCATGCATAAATCATTGAAGATTTCAAAATGAGTGTAAATTTAAGCTATGAGACTGATTTTACACAGTCGTGACATGTATGGCCCAATAATTCTCTAAGCTTCACATCCTACCTGTTCCATGCATGACGCATACATACATCATTGATTCGATCGAAAAGCGTGTAAAGGTATGCTTTGAAGCTGACGTGACAAAGTCCACAGTCTATGGTGCAGTTTTATGCAAGAAGCTTTTTTCCAAGAATATCAAAACTTTGGAATTCCTTGCCTTCTTGCTGTTTTCCTGATCGTGTTGATCTACAAGGCTTTAAAACTCGCGTTAATAGACATCTATCAGGGATGGGGGTTCTTTAGTTCCTGCTCCTGCATTTTATGTAGCTCTTTGCACTTTAGTGGATGCAGGAGAATTTTCAAGTTTGATTCTTCTTCTGTGTCCTTGCTCTGAGCGAATTTCAATAAAAAAAAAAAAAAAAATACGATTTGTTTGGAATATAGCGACAGTGTGTATGACCTGATATAATATCATGGCAAATGAACTTTTATTTTGGCAAACCTTTGTTAATCAACTAGAATATTGATTCATAAGTTTGCGTGTTATGAGATCTTTTAGCGCCTGTATTATGAATACTCGTGAAGAATCGGGTGACGATAGTATTTAGCATGGCCAGGCGAAAGTATTCGTAGTACTCTGAACACAGTTCTAGTTCATTCTGTGATTTTGCTTTCGAAAAGCAATTAATGCGCGTTAACTACTATATACTTGAAAAAAACAACCTTGACATTGTGTTATCAACATCATTTCTGATTGAATTATCTTCGAACTTGATCATTGTTGCACTCTTATTCGAGCAGGCTTCTATAGCTTCATTCCAATTATATACGGAATCAGAAAATAGAAGTTGGTACTTCGACTTTGTCAATGTTTTCCATCCACCTGAATCGTTGTAAGAATTATTAAATGTGATAAGTAAAAATCAGACTACTTCGAGCGTTTGAATTTATTGAAACCTAAATCCTTGAATCGTTTTTCATATACTTCAGAAAGTTCAACATATGTATAGAAATTCTACAGTAGGAATATTGAAAAGCATTGCACATGTTGGAGATGTTAATTTTTAACAATTACAGCAGAAGCAAAAGTGATTTTGTATAATCGATGTAGAAGTTGAATACGAAGTTAGAGTCATAAATTTTTCGAATGCAACACATGCAATTGCTAAATAATTACAACTCAGTAAACGCCCAATAAAACTTACTTGCATTCGATGTGTCGCAAAAATCTACAAGAATAATCCAGCAAATATAAACCTTCCGTATTTTCAAGAGTTCCATTTCATTGCGATAACTTTATCACGCTGCCATATTATCTTGATACTGACTTGTGCAAAGATAATATACTACGCAGTCATATCAGCACGTGAAAAACTTCAAACTGTTGAACATTTGTTAGTGTCATGCCTTCGTGTTATCCGTAAAACCTGCTTTGATTTTCACTCCCACGTACTAGGAAATATATACATTACAGTAGTTTGTTATTAGTTCGTTGAGTTTTGGAACCAGCCATGTCGATAGATCATGCGTAGTCCAACGATAAAGTGTACTTTCACAGAATGCATAGAAAATTCATAATGTGGAATAAAGCCAATCTACCTTACATGATAAAGTCAGTCTCCTACCTTATATGATTTGATATATTATATGAGGCGCAAATATTATTTTTTTCTCCTTCGTCAGCAATACTCCGTTGGGATTTTCGTCGTCAGTTAAAAATAAACGAAAGTTAATTTTCTGCTCATTCGTTGAACAAAGAAGATAAAATTATATACTACTTTTAACGAAAAACTATCGGAATATTTGGATAGTATCCTTTCTTTTAAAAACGTTTTGTTTTGCTCGAACAATCGTTAAAACGCGTATTGGTGGTGCGACCCATCGATATTGGAACCTAATAAAAATAAAAATAAATTTTTGCCTTCACAGTATATCTTTAATCTGCTAAGCTTTAAAAGACGTCTCGTTCAGAATCTTCACAAAATGAACGGAGAAAAAATTTTGAATTTTTTTAATAGTTTTTTAGATACGAAATACAATTTTTCACGATGCTATATTCAGGAATAGCTAGTAAATATAAAAAACATACCTAGACATATCGTTATTCTATGAACTGTAAGAGCATTGTCTGCGTTAAGCGTTATTGGTATGCGTAAACCAGGTATCAATTTTCACTCCTACGTGCTGGAGATTTTTTACGTATCCGCTTAATTTGATTAGAAACCCGGTCAAAAAGATATTGACCAGGTATGTAGTATTAAGCCTGGCTGGCTGATGGATCGTGTCGCCTTGATGCGATTTATCTGCGACTCACACTGGTCCAAAAATTCTGATAGGGTTCTTTTTTCAAAGACTTTGTTAAACGCTAAAAAAAGATTGTAATTTCTGTCTTTAAATTTTAAATATGATTGCTCATGGAAAACACAATTGCACTTTGATGGCGGCAAAAAGAATGCCGTATAACTACGTTATAATCTGATTGTAAATATAAATGGTGCGAAGCTTGAATTTACTAATTTTACATATTAAAGCAACAACTCCTTTCTTTTCTTATGCCTGAACAATTTCCTGCAGTTTTTGTTTCCCATCCCACATAAATTATAATCAAAACAATGCGCGGTAATTGTAATGAGCGCGAACGTGAATCTGCTCTCTATCTGCGAAGTGCATGCTCGCTGGTGGAACGGTCAAGCATAGAACCATTCTTCCTTCGTAACCGACCGTTCTGCCAAGTAGGCAGGCCCGGAAGAATTTTTTGTCTTTGGAGTCTTCACCAATAACAGCGTCATCTAGCGGCGATAAAAATGTGACACAGTCAAGAAGTACATTCGCCAAGGTTTTATACATCCCGATAAAAAAGAGCGCAGTGCGCCCGCTGTCGAAAGAGTCTCGCAATTAAATATTGTCGATAACTTGTGTGGGCTATCTGTTAATGTCCATACCAATTTTAATATCATTAGACTTTTGGAACAAATGCCTAATGGGATGCTTGATGTATACTGTATCCTGCAAATATACCAAACTAATGCACCTTTATCTTCACGTTTGCAAAGAAATCCTTTCGCTTCCAACTCATCAAACTTGCGCTTGAGCTTTACAAAGCCGTTTTGAGAATATTAGAGCTCTTTCTTTGTTACGGCTTGCATTGGCGTTTATATTTTGTTACCCAAAACGCAATGTAATGCATCGATAAGACAATTTTACGTTTCTTGTGGTTTTTGTATCTGAACGGGAATACTTGATGAATTTGCACGTTAGATTTTATGTTCGTGTTGCATCAATATCGTATGCCTGAATTAAAATACTGGATGAATGATTCCTTAAATTTAGCATTAAAACAGTGCATGAACAATAAAAACTACTAAATGAAATACTGTCCAACAAAATTTCCGTACAGTATCCTTTGGATTTATAGATTTATTGTTATATGTTGGGATATCAGCTGTTCTATATGCTATTAACAGGACTCAATTGTGCACAAAAATTATTTTCACGAACGACCAGATGTTCTCGACTTTTCCCAGTGCAAGGGCAGAAATTGTATGTTATATCATCACAAATTATTATAACGCATTTTGCTAACATTGTTTACGAGTGAAGAAAACAAATACGTTATGCGTGCCGGGGGCGTAAGAAAATTTTTCTCGGTAAATTGTTTAGGATTTGGCCAACGCGAAATTTAAAATAAGATCTAAACTTTATCTTGGAAACCTCGACGGAGCGTTCCATCATTGGCCCATACTTAACAAAGCATGTTTGGGGAGTTTTTATTCTGATTAGGTATAGTGGGAATCTCGAACGTCAGAATTTCAACGATGTGGGTTGTAGTTATTTTAGGGAATGGATCGCTCCCTATTCAAAATCAAGTCGCTTGAGCTAATATTTAAATCTTAGTCAGGTTGCCAGCAGAGCAGGTACTGTGGAAATGGAATATACCTCATTGTGGAAACAAAAACGAGAAAAATCATTTGCTTGCAATTGCAATTTTCCTCAAAAGAAGCGCAAGGATTTAATGGAGACGTTCTGAAAGACTTTCGTCGTTACTTTTCTATAAGAGAGTTTCATTAAAACTGGCCTCATTAAATCAGACGGATTCAGTTTGTATAGTAGGAAGACGAATTCCCGAATTGTGCTTATACTAGTGCTTTGTAAAAATTTTCATTGATGTACGTTATCTGTAACAAGCAATCCTGAAACAGCTAAAAATTATGATTAACTCAGACAACCCGATTTAATGAAGAAATATGAATTTAATAATCATAACTTCATGTTATCATTTTTACGATACAAGTATTTTAATACGATTTATATTCAGGCTTTATTCAAAGCACATGACAGCCATTGGCATTTTACATTTCTTAAAAATTGTACGCATTTCATAAATCATTTTTATTTTAACTTTTACTTTTTCATTATTTTTCTTCAATAATTTTCGACATTTACTCTAATTCAGCAAAAATGGCACTTTTCTTGGGAAAGGGTACTTTCTTTCCAATTTCAAGCTGATTTATGGCGATCTCTAAAAAGTCAAAGTAAATATTTTGTTGTTGTTTCAAGAAAAAGTTTAGCACAACGAGGGCAGAAATTTTCCCTTTTTTACTTTCTCTTTGTTCTTACTATGGCATTGCATAGAAAATTTGAGTGGTCGTCAATGTCGCGCAATTTTTTTAATTACAATACGAATAAGGATATTTTTTTTTATTTTGAGAATATCTTATTACTGCAGATAAACGATAAATTTACGGTACTTCGTTGCAAGATAGAATAACAAGCATGTATTGGAGATATATTTGGATTCATCTTATATTAACGATTGTAATCACATTCTCGGTTTTGGAATTACAATTGCCGAAGTTTCGGACTACAGAGATACAAACATCAAAAAACCCGATAAAAGATTTTTCGAGAAACGCAAAACAATCAAAGCCACATACGAATGTGGAGGGAGAGTCAACTATCGTAATATATAACAAAGTTCCGAAAACAGGAAGCACTACTTTTACACATTTCGTCCGTAATTTGAGTGCGGAGAATTCATTTTATGTTGTTGGGGTGAACACGACAAGAAACAGAGCATTTATGCCTGTGCATGATCAATATAACGTCATTCAAGATGTAACAGCCTGGCGGAAGCTTCGTCCGCTATTATTTCAGGGTCACATAGCTTATCTTGATTTTAAAAGATTCGGAAGTCCAATTATCCCTATTTATATCAATATTGTTCGAGATCCTCTCGACAGACTTGTTTCACATTATTATTTTGAACGATATGGAGACGATTATCGCGTTGGTCTCAAGCGTTCTCGACAAGGTGATAAAACGACTTTCGACGAATGCGTCAAAAAAGGGGTTGAGAATAGTGACTGCAGCGTTGAAAACATATGGAAACAAATTCCATTTTTCTGCGGACAAGCTGCACAGTGTTGGGAGGTGGGTAATGAATGGGCCTTGGAAGAGGCAAAGCGCAACCGTGTAAATAACTATATGCTCGTTGGTTTAACGGAAAATATGGCAGACTTCATATTAGTATTGGAGGCGGTTTTACCACGCATGTTTCGTGGTATATCGGACATGTACAAAGAAGTGTCAACGTCTTACACACGAAAAACAATACACAAAGAACCACCTAACAATAAAACTTTAAAAATATTTCAAGATTCAAAAATTTGGAAGATGGAAATGGAATTTTATAATTTTGCTAAAGCTCAGTTTGAGTTCATAAAAGAAATATTCACTGCGGTAATCAATGGTAAATTGGAACCTGCACCAAAAGCATTTAGATACGGGAAAATGTTTGGACCTCAAGGCAAAATTGAGGGTGAAAACATCAACTTGTTAATTTCCTAAAATAACAGACTTCGACAACATTATTAGCCATTAACATGATTGTTACTAACGTCACGCTCAACAAGGCCAGAAGTAGTGCCAATGAGGAAACAACTAACAACCACTTAATCTCAAAGAGATACTACAATATATAGTACAAAGCAACTGCACTCTTAGCGAAAACATTCCAATTGAACTGGATAATGTTTCAACATTTCAGATTAATGTGTTTGCTGCTATTTGATGATATTTTGTTCGTTTTGCTTTAAAGTCATTTTATATGTCAAATTTAACATTGTAAAATTTTTCATATCTTATCATTTTATTGAAAAATTAATGAATTTAAGAATAATTGAACATGTGTGGCATTGAGAATTATTTAAGATCCGATGCAAAATCAAGTGTGTTTCACAACGTTCACGTGAGAGAGATTCTGTCTGATACTACGTAAACCCGGAGCGAAATATTTGCTGAATTGGAAATACGTGCTCTCGCACACTGAATATTTCAAAGCGTATTTGCGTGCTCCTAAATGCCTTTACTAGCGTTGTTTCGTGAACGACTAACAATTCGGACATCTCTTGTTAACAATATTTTTTAAATCAGTATCTGTCAGTTACTTTTATAGGTTGCCACTCTTAAATGTATATACTTTCGAATATGAAACCAAATATATCATTTTGAATTGGATCTTTTCGAAAATGTTTTGAACGTAAATTAAAAAAATATAAAATTGAAAGCTGCTATGAATGATCATTTTCTGATAAGTCAGCGAAAAATATGTTGGCATGGCAACCAAGTTGCCGTTTAAAGAGTAGCAACGCTATAGAGTCATCTAGTGCCTAAATATATGTCTATCAAATGACCCTCCATTTTCAACAACCCCTGTTAACCTCGTCAATTTTAATAACTTTTTAAAACAACGAAAATTATTACAAGGAGCAATTCGGAACCAATTATACGTCATTACAAAATATATGTCAAAGTTGTAAATACAGTAATCGAATATTTATCAAGTATATCTTTTACTTACTGATATTCTATTGAAAATAAGATTGAAATCATCATGTTGGGCCGGAACACTGAGAATGAGGCTAATTCATTTCACGTTCTCAAACTTCCCGAGTTCTTACCATAAACTCACCATATTTAGTATATATTCTGAAATTTCTTTCTAAATATTGCCTAATTTGTTATGTACGAAAACGATTTACAAACAATTCTGTAAGAGCAATCTGTTGAGGACTGAGGCATAAGATAAAATCCTTTAGTCTGGGCCAATATGTTTTTGTTCACCTATGATTCATCTAAAGTTAAGTCATGTATTTTGATAGGATATGCAGTATATCGGAATATATTTGAAAAAGGGTATAGGTTAACGATAATGGCGAGTCTCAGTTACAGTGTTTGAAGTATCTCACTTTGGTTCACGATAAATTATATCCCGTAGACTCAATATATTCCCTAACTCTGTATATAACTCTTAGAAATCGGACTCGCCTGAACGACAATATTCTCTCACTCTGAGCGGAATTCCTGAATTTCTTCAAAACGAGGCCAAAGGAATAGGTACGAAATGCGCGATGCCTTGAAAATTAAATCCATTAATTCATACTTCGCTAAATCATGGATCGAATTGATTGGTCGTCTATGTTCATAACACGAGTTTTTTTAGGGATACCTTTCCATGCATGAGACATGGACAAAGCATGTAATGTGTAACCAAACAAAACGATTTTAAAAGAAATCCAACTCACGTTCAATATAAATATAGTCACATGTGGGCATTCATGAAAATATCCTTGCGCGCACTATTGAGTTTCAATTTGTTACTGAAATTCAACAAAAAGGGAACTATTTGGACATTTGATAACTGTAATCAGTACGTTTTAGAGCGTGTGTTTAACTATTTTAGCGCATATATTTACAACAATCGGACTCCAACTAATAGCCACATATTTTCACATTTTTAAGCTTCTCTATGATATATTTGCAATTAACCTATCTTTTGTGATTAATAAAATACGACCTTCTTCAGGGTCAGACGACTATCACGGGAAAGACATTACAGTGTGTTCTCGGATTCAAGGATTAAAACCCTATTTAAAGTTGGAAATCATGCAAGTGAAAAGTTAGTGTAAAAATCTCTGAATTTATATTTAAATGCAAATTAAGCAAAAAATATAATTTTTTGAATACTACATTGGACATTTTGGACAAGAAAAATCCGTGCTTAAATCTCTGTACAGATAAAGATTTTGACGGAAAAAGCAACGTAATACTTTTTTATTAAATTTTGCATTTTGATATATAAGTTAAATAAACTAAAAAAAATAAAAAGATTACCTCAACTTATTTAAAAAAAATTTGCGACCCCCATCAAGCATTATTTCTAGACACAGACAATCAACATGCATTCAATAAAAATAATGTCAAATAAAATGATGCGTTCCGGTGAAACGAAATTTTTCGAGAAGGGTTGGTAACCTCATGTCACCAGAGATGCGGATTTGTGACAACTCAAGAGTATTTCTATGTCACCAGGGATGCGGATTTGTCACAACTCATGAGTATTCCCAAACTGCTAAATCTAACGCACTAACCTCAGCAAAATATACTTATTTATTTTTCAAATGAACAAAATTTATGACAATGATTTGTAATATTTTCACCACTTGACAAATAAAATAGATATTTTCATATTCGAATATATTTTATATTCGACTCGTTCTTACTATATTTGACTCATAATTACAATATTACAATACTCATGCCTATTGCTATTTTACCAAGATGATTCATGATTATCCCTATGTCACCAAGAATGCGCATATGTCACCATAATATTAAACTGATGAAGGCAACATGGGTATTACTATGTCACAGGGGATAAGGATTTTTACAACTCATGAGTATTTCTATGTCACCGGGGATGCGGATTTGTCACAACTCGTGAGTATGTCACCGGGGATGCGGATTTGCCACAACTCATGCGTATTTCTAAGTCACCGGGAATGCGGATTCGTCACAAATTATGAGTACTCCTATATGCCACTGGGGATGCGAATTTGTCACATCTCATGACTGTTTCTATGTCACCGGGCAGGTGGATTAGTCCCAACTCATGAATATTCTTATGTCACCGGGGATGCGGATTTAACACACCTCATGTGTATTTCTATGTCACCGGGGATGCGGATGGGTCACAACTCATGAGTAATTCCTATGTCACCGGGGATGCGGATATGTCACAACTCATGAGTATTCCTATGTCACCGGGGATGCGGATATGTCACAACTCATGAGTATTTCTTTGTCACCGGGGATGCGGATGTGTCACAACTCATGAGTATTCCTATGTCTCCGGGGATGCGGATATGTTACAACTCATGAGTATTTCTATTTTCGGATTTGTCACAACTCATGAGTATTCCTATGTCACCGGGGATGCGATTTTGTCACAATTCATGAGTATTTCTATGTCACCGGGGATGCGGATTTGTCACAACTCATGAGTATTCCTATGTCACCGGGGTTGCGGATTTGTCACAACTCATGAGTATTCCTATGTCACTGGGGATGCGGATTAGTCACAACTCATGAGTATTCCCATGCCACCGGGGATGCGGATATGTCACAATTCATGACTATTTCTATGTCACCGGGAATGCGGATTTGTCACAAGGCATGAGTATTCCTATGTCACCGGGGATGCGGATTTGTCACAACTCATGAGTATTCCTATGTCACCGGGGATGCGAATATGTCACAACTCATGAGTATTTCTATGTCCCCGGGGATGCAGAATTATCACAATTTATGAGTATTGCATGTCATTGGGGATATCGGTTTGTCATTAGGGATGTTTCGATGCCACTTTTCTGCCGATACCGATGCCACCGATACTCAACATTACCGAAACCGGCGGATAACAATACTCATCCCAAATGCCTTCAAATATGCCTAAAGTACATCCTTAAAATCAAAATTTTCCTAAAATTGTCACTAAAATTATCTGTAAAAGAACTTATAGCAGGGAAACACAACCACAGGGGATGTCATGCACGGAAGCAAAAACACGAGAAACAAAGAATATTGGAGAACTTCATACAAAAAGATATATTCAAAAACAAGATACAAAATTAACGTCATCAATAAGACCCAATGAAGAACAACATTTTATCAAATTAGTCAATAAACAAAATAAAAGACAACAAAAAATAAAAATACAAAATAAAAAAGAATTGGCCAAATCACAAATACGAGTATATATTTGATTTTTTTCTAAGTATGTTGCCCAAAATCAATTCCCACCCTGAATTTGGGAATGGTATCCCTAGGCGTGATAATAACTTTTCTCAGTAATCAAAATTAAAGAACCGGAGGTAAAAGGAAAGGAACGTAAGTTTAACAATCCATCCCCAAATCGACTTCACGACATTACATTTTATGTTTGATGATACTGAGCCGACTCATTGTAGTGCAATCAGCCACATCCTCTTGAATGCCAACGGAGATTATTGGGCCACTATGATCTAGGAAATTTTTAGTTTTAGTTTTAAAGTTGAGAATTACTAATACCTTCCCTTTGAGTATCGACAGTATCGGTTTCAGCTCATTTAAAGTAAGTATCGTTATCCACCGGAATCGGCAATTTGATTATCGGCAGTATCAGTAGTGATTTAATTTGAATAATCTGTATCGACCGGTATCGGAAATTTAAATTTTCGCCGGCATCGATACTTTAGGGTATCGGCTTCGGCTCATTTTGAAGTATAAGTATCGGCCTGTATTGGCAAATTTGATCATCGGCAATATCAGTATCAGATCATTTCAATCGCCTCATCGGTGGAGACGAGAAAGGTTGTATCGGTGCATCCCAAGTGACAAGAAATAGAAATACTTAGGAGTACTGACAAATCCGCATCTTGGGTGACATAGAAATAATCATAAGTTGTGAGAAATCCGCACTACGGCAACATAGCAATCGGCATGAGTATTGTAATCGTGCGAAAAATATATTACGCGTGAGACAAATATAAAATATAAATTTCATTTGTCAAGTCGTGAAAATATTGCAAATCATTGTCATAAATGAATTTTAGGGAGTTTGTGTTTTTTCGTGATGACTTAACCATAGTCGCATTGATAAAAATATGTATCGATTTTAATTTATGTTTTTTTTTATCAACATTGAATTTTGCAAACCTTGAATTTTCCTATAATAATAGTGTTGTGAAACAAAATTAATAGAGTATGGTGAAATATGCCCAAATACACAAATAAACCAAGCACGGTAACGTGCAGTGAGTGGTATCTGCTCTGGATCATGATATATTATTATCTACCATTCCTTTGTTTCCTTTCAGTCGCTCCCAACGAAATTCTTTCGGACTATTCTTTAGCAACAGATCGGAATTGACAGCCTATAATGACAGATATTACCCATGCCGTGGACACTGAACCTTGTAGCTATAACCTGTTTGGTATTCAACTTTACGTCTTGTTCATGACTTAAATTGTCGTTTAATACCCGTCTGTGACTTCAATCAGTGTGATCCCCTCCCGTGGAATCCACTCGGCGTTAGAGAATACCTGCAACAAGAAGAATTTCTCATAGCATGTAAAGAAAAAGCTTCCAACGATGTTTATAAACTTATTGCTGTCAATCAAAAGGAGGTAAAAGAACTTTAAAAAGATGAATATCCACGCATGTTTGATTTAAAAATTTAGATTGAATATAAAATACCGGGTAGCTGGGGAGGAATCGCAGGGGACTGGCATGGAATATCAAGTTAGTATGAAATGCTGTGAGCGCAATGGTCTAGTACATATCATGTTGGCATTGCAGGTTGTCTGAAGATTTCGGGTTCTACTCCCGGTGAGACTGGTTTCCATGCACACCACACAACCCATGGTGTAAAAACTTGGGTAGGCCAAATCAAACCGGAGAGCTCGAATATTTTTGAAAGCTTTTAATTTGTTTGCCAAAAAGTGGAAGCAGGATCATGGCCACTTACCTTTTCTGGATATTCGTGTCGTCTCACAGCGCGACGCAGACGTAAGTATTTAGCAATAATATAAATAAATCGCAACTTGATAATATTGATAAGAAACTTTGTTTCCTCATGCATGCGTCACAGATGAACCGTATATGGAAGACACGATCCACCAGGGGCTCAAACTTAACAAATCATTTTGGGTAAAGGTTTTTCCGGGTAGGAATTGATCTCCATTCGTACAAATAGTAAGAATTAGGAAAAGAGGAATCTGCTCCAGGGTTTGATTTTATTCCGCAAAATTGAATAATATGTAAACTTTTATCGATTCAAATATCTTGTTTTAACAAAGCAACCAACTAAAGTTGAGATCCGGTAAAAAATCCTTCCTGTCACCACAGGTTTGGTCTCCCGGCGAACCCACCAAAGATGATGCAGATTGGAAAAATATTATAGTCTATAATGCTCAGCCATCCCGGTGGTGACATGGCGTCATATGTGAGAATTGAACCAGATTTAATGAAACTTAACAATGCATATTGGTCAGGGTTTCAAACAATTTCCCAACGTTAAACATTAAAATCTTTTGGTTTGATTGTTTTAATTTAGGTTTTTTTTTTAAATCACTTGCTCAATATTTGCTTATTGCTTGTGGCCTAAATAGAGCTTTAATTTATGACATGACTTGAAAAATAGGGGAAAATAACATTTTTTATTAAAATGAGGTAATAACCAGAATGTTTTGTTTAAATGTTTTTGATTTGATTTAGTTGCTGTTGTTTAGTTGCAAACTCGATTAATTGTGTATTAAAAATTGCTCGGCATAGGTCAGTAATCTCCTATATACCTATTCTCAGCGCAAATCCCTCTATTTGACCTTCCCATCCCCAACCACCCATCCCCAACCCACCTCCTTCTACTTGACCTGCCTAACCTTAACCTACCACCGTTTAACTTCTATAGCCCTACCCAACTCCCTCTGCCGGACCTGTCTATCCCCAGACTACCTCCTTCTACTTGACCCGCCTTGCTGCAAACGACCTCCCCAAACTCTTCCCTCCCCTTCCACCTAACCTCCACTTCCAAATCCAGTCCCAAATCAATCCCCCTGACCTGGCCACCCCAAACCAACTACATCTACTTAACCTAATCCGATAATTGCGGCCAGGTATAGACGGCGCTTATTCTAAATGAACTTTTTAGACTTGTTCAGCATGAAGCCGTTTTTTCTCTTTTACTTTATCTCACTCTTATTTTGTGGTGTATAAAGAAACAGTCACAATGTTTGCTCACTTGTACTAAAACATTAACGGGAATTGACGTTACGGGGAATATAGATTTAGTAAATTGAATACATTACCACGAACGCAAGGGGTTTCCGGTTATCGAGCTATGAAAGAGAAAGTGTCAGTTAGGTTTTCGATTCTCAGTCTCGATGACCCTTCTTTGATGTAACTACACAATGTCCATTAGCGTGAATTACCTTTTACGGTAACACTCAATCCTATAAATGAAATTTTCACCGTAAAATAACAGGATAACTTATCCGGCGGTACAGTGAGATGTTGCATCCCTAAACTGGGTAAAATAAAAAATTTAATATTTTTCCTTTTCTTTCGGGTGTTCTGATGTCTGGTGACAATATTCATTTAAACAAAAAACAAATCCAGAAAGCTGCGAGAAGACAAGGAATTTCAAAGTTTAGAGATTCTTGGAGAAATAACATTACCATGATTTTTTAATATTAATTTTGCAAAAAAGTCAGTTCCAGATATTCTTGAAATCCACACACCTGCGCCACAGCTCATTTGTGGCTCATACTTAACATGATCGACCCAAAGATACAAAAACGCGGATTCAAATGAAACGATTCAATTAATAACTTGGGTAGGCTAAGCCGAACAGGAAAAGATCATATCTTTCCAGTAATTGTGACCCTGTCCGCCTATAAGTGGCCGCTGTTACAGGGCCTTGTACAGGGTGACCCACTCAAAGAAGTGGCTGAAAAAAAAAGCTGAAAGGCTCGTGGTAGGAAGATTTGTCACACAGATAGGGCTGGGTAATTTGATTCCTTGATCCGAATCGTTCATAAAAACAAAAAGTTGCCAAAAAACTAGAATTTTCATATTTAACGACAAAATGCTCATGTTGTCCTTAAAATATGAAAAGTGTTGCGCTTAGACACTGTAGTGTGAATCGAAAAAACACTACAAACTATCAATTATTTAATAGCCTAGAGTGGGCTGACAAGTTGTTATACTAAAAATGTGATATTTGCTATATACATGGAATTATGGATTCGATCCGATTCGAAAAAAATACTTGAATCAGATTCGAATTCCAAATGATTCGGTTTTGCCCAAACCCTAGCCCGAATGTTGTGATTATATGCGATAGCTAACCTAGTTAATAAACACACGCTCTATAAACGTACAAGACTACAGTTTTAAATAAAGTTTTGTTACACATTACATGCTTTGTCCACGGCTCAAGCATGGAAATGTATCCTTGAAATGCAAACATCTCTACTCGAGTTATGGACAGAGACATCCAATCAATTCCGCACATGATTTAGCGAAGTATGAATTAATGAATTGAATTACCAAAGCATCTCAAAATAAGTAAAAAAAAATTTGTGAGAAAACTGCGAATTTGACGTTTTTTACAAGAGCAACTTTGTAAAGAATGCGACTCACTTAACGAAGCATATTCGGGCAAATAATATGCGACTGGAACATGAATCGTGGACTAATCATTACGTGGCATTAAAAACGCCATTCAATTCTTCAAAGAGAAGGCGATATGTCGTTGATATCGACGACGTCGTTTGTATATTACCGAAAGACGTAAGGACAAAATCCGTGCGACAGAACCGATTTATTTAAATTACGCCGCAAGTTGATCATACAAGAATTGCAATGAAAACTGTTTTAAACGGATCTCAAAGTTTTTTCAAGTTTTGACGGTGAATTGATTTACTAACTATTAATTTCGCCCCGTTTAGAAGAAATTAAAGAATTCCTCTCAGAGTGAGAGAATATCGTCGTTCTTGCGCGTCCGAGTTCTAACAGTTAAATATTTATTTAAGATCTACGTGATATAACTTATCCTGAACGCAAGTGAAATACGTTAAACAATGTAACTGGGATTCGCCATTATCCTCTAAGTGTAATTAAAGTTATTGTGCACAAATGTTTTTCTGCCGTGTAAGTGAATTTTCATCATGCTATGCTAACTAAACAGAGTGAACAACGAGTGAATCATAAGGGATGAAGAAATTTTTTTGTCCTTCGGGTAACCAGGACTCTATGTAATTTTCTTTGTTTTAACACTGATTCTTCAGTCAGTGCTGCAACTCCATATCTTCCTTGAAGTGACTCAGCCAGAGCGAAAAAATTTTGCTTCTTCTGGGCGACAAAACTTTCTTGACATTTTCGGAACGGTGATACTTGGAACATCGGCGTAGATTCTTCATAGATTAGATAGACATTTGTCCTTTCCTTCACTGTTGGATACTGTAAAGGAGATATTTAAGCCTCTTAATTAAATAAGTGATTATCATAAACGATTGAGTTCATTTTAAATTAAATTTTGCCGATGGTAATAATTTTTTCTGGATATCTTCTGAGTGACAATGTGATAAACACTCTACCACATTTTGACCAATTTCTCTTGGCAAATAATATTTTTGATAGCGTAGAATAATATGGCCAATTTTTTTTTTTCTTCGAGTGTCTGAAATGTTAATATTATTTCCATCAGATGGACTAAAGGGCATCAAGGCCAACAACAATGTTATTTCATACCATAATGTTGTATTCAAGTCCATTTTCGTTGATAAGCCGGGGTTTGTAATAATTTGTTAACTGGAGTTAACTGGAGGATGAATTCTAAGAAGGTTGAAGATATATCCTTCGATTTGATGGCGTCACTGGTGGCGGGAGCGGTGGGTCAGACTATAGAAATATACAAACAAATATGGTCATTCAAAAACTGGAAAGGTGTGGAATTAAAAAATAGGAAAACTTATGGAAAGTCGTGTAGAACAGGAGGCAATTTTTCATCTATTAGTTCGTTATCTTTTGAGAATCGATCTAGTATCCTTCCTGAATATAATATGCTATGTAACATAGCATGTCCGATAAATTTTTTTTGTTGGAGAAAAGTTAAATGTTGACTCTTTCTTATTTGTGAGAAACCAGCTAATAATACCATGTTGTTTATTATTATTTCGGCAATACACGTTGTACATCTTTGGTTGATGTCACGATGTGTCTGGCCCGTCAAAGCAAGCTTTTCACTCATCGAAAAGTCTAATCATATAATTTAGATATATGCTAAGCTAAACCAGAACAAGGGATCGGATTTAATTCGTGGTACAATGTTATGGCGACCTGATTGGCCGTAAAACATGATATATTGTACAGAAGAATAGGATTTCATGAAATCTTCTGGTCCATCAGTTGTCATATTAGATGGATCATAGTTAGTACTTAAAGTTGTTCATACGTTCTGTTCCCAATCGGAAATGTGCATGAGCTACAGATGAACCGCACACCAGGGATTCACATTTACCAGAAGGAGTTTGTTAAGCGTTATAATGATTGAATATAAAATACTTGTTCACCTCAACAGCAGGATTGACATCAAAGAATCTTACTTGAGCTTTCAGCACAGATTGCAGCATTTTATTGTGCATGTTAAATCCAGATTTTAAGCAAATATAGAAATGCATGTTTATTCGTAAAAGCAAGATAAACAACAATCCTACAACAAAACCTAATAAAAAACCCCGGAATATATTCAGGTAAAGCACTACAAAACTTGGGTCAAAGTGCAAAACAATAATGATAATAAGATTTATACTTGCTAATTTTTTTTAGAGATAATCCACTCAGAGTGGACCACCCAGCCTAAGGCCATGTACGAGCAGAAACTTATATGGACGTGCAGGCTCAGAATTACTGAAGATTTGATCATTTCCGCGAGTTAACGAGTCGGTCTCGCCGGGATTGGAACCCACGATCCTCAACTTGTGATGCCAACCTGTTTAACCACTAGGCCATCGCACTATAACTTGTAAGTTATAAAAATGGCAAAGGAATAGTTTTGATGTTCTAAATACGATGCAGTTTCATGTTTTATCTTAATATTCAATTCCAAAATATGCAATTTTATCTCATCAATTTATTAAATCACACAGCATAAACACATGTAAACATGTTTTTTGATTTATTTTTAGGAGCTCGTTTTCAAGAACTTTAATATTTTTATATCTTCTGGCTCAGTTGTTTCGAAGCAAACATTGTCCCCAAAATTTTGTAGCAATATAGAATCGTTTTAAGCCTTTATAAATATTCCTGTAAAATCCGTAACAAAGTCTATTATCTATAGTCATGTTCGAAACAGCACTAGTAGAAGTCGATGTTGGAGATGAATCAGTGAAAGACGTTGCTGCATTGATTGTTGTCCTAGTGTAAACATCGTTTTCTATTATCCTGTAGTCTTGAGGTAAAACAATCTTTATCATATTACATAGAACGGTGGTATTTTTAGATTTCGATTACATTCCACTAGTAAAGTATTATAGATTTTGCCCAAATTTATTTGCGCCCCTAGAGACACGAATTTGAAATACATGTATCGGCTCTGGCCGCCGCCGCTCCGTGAATTTGTATTCCAGCTTCATTGGCGTAAGTAAAGTAGGTCTCACAAAAGTACGTATAAAATTTTGTGTTCGTCAAATATCGGAACGACGTTCTGTGATAGTTTGGCAGCTCGCCAAAGAGAAGATTGTGGCGGCCACTTACTATGCTCCATTCTAATCACTTTTTGAATTTCCCTATTTATCTGAACCCTATAGGGGCTGATTATTGATTTTTGATAGCCAATTAATGATTCGTTCAACTCTTTGTCTTTTACTTTTTCCTCCAGAGACGAATATTTTCAATTCAACGTAAAACTTGCCATAAAAAGTCATAAAAATATATTAGAATTCAGTTTCGAAATTGCTCTAGTAACAAGAAGCGGGTTTATTGACATTTTATCTAATACTACGTCAGAACGTTCAGGAAATTAGATGAAGGTTTATTAGCGTTTGGTACGAATTGTTCCCCTCGGAACTATCTGAACTTAAAAAAAAAACACATTGCTTGCATATGTCGGAGTATATTTGGTTATATATGGAATGCAATATAGGTTAATATGAAACGTGACATTAACATAAAATTCTATTCCAAAATAATATTATTAAGAATCGGTGGCGCATTTAAAAGCTTAAAATATGGTGGATCGAATAATGACGCCACATTGGTTATTACAAGCAAGTTTTTGGTACAAAATAATACCTGTCTCCTACATCATTGTAAAAAAGCAAAAATTTTTTTCGAAAAATTAGAATTCAGTACTCAAAACTGACTGAAATTAAGGCGTGGTTTCTTTTAGGCGCTCCTTCGGGCCTTGATCTGAGTGAATTTCAATAAAAAATATTACAACTGCTCGTCTCGGCGTCCAAAATGTACAGATTTTTTTTCTTTGGAAAGCAATTTAAAAGCCATCCATTTTCCTGATCTCGATGGCAAGCAACTTCACCTACAAATGCGTTTGTGCTGATGTTATATATATTTATTAATATTATGTGAAGAATTCAAAATTTTCAAACATAAAACAAGGTGCAAGAATCAGAAGAGGAATCCCAAATTCATTCGATTTTATACAAAACATAAAAACATATGCATAAAGAAATACGTGGAATCTCGACACTAAAATTTCGATACAACAAAATAATAGGATATTAACGTTTGGTTGTAAAAACCAATGTTAGAAAGACCTCAATATACAATTAAAACAATTTAAAAAACAGTTCGGCGGACAAACATTTTAACTAAAATTCATTTACTTTTGAGCGAATCCCATCTTGAGAAAAAAATATTTGGAAATGCCTCAGCACGTTGACAGAAACAGGTTTAAAAAATTATTGAGCAATATGAGTATTAAAAGTCAAATGAATATGACAAGATACAAAGAATATAAAGATAAGTGATTTTTTATAGGACATTGAAACGAATCAGAATATTATTCTTTCATTCTGACACACAAGACAATGCGAGTACTGAGGAAGATTTATTACTGGCAAGTAATTATATCGTATTCGTAATTAACAAAATGTAATTCAATATTTTTTTGTTATTCTCAAATCATAGTAGTTAATATGTAGTATGGTTGCTTGAATCTATCGCAAGAAATTGTTATTCTTCATTTTTATACAAGAGATTACTTGGGCGCATCTTCAGGCAGTTATTACGTTAGCCTTAAAGATTAATAAAATAATAAACCAGTACAGGTTTTTAAACCCGAGCCTGGTTGACATAATGAATTTTCATATTTAACAATTTTCATATTTTAAGGACAAAATATAATTGATTTTGGTCGAATTTGGCCAACTTGTTGCATTTTATCGTTAAAAATGGAAATTCTATTTCATTCAGCATATCCCTATGAACGATTCACAAATGGTTCAAATGAATTGTGCTTCAAATCATTGAATCGAATAGCCCAGCCAATTATATAGAATACTTATACTTTTTTCAAAACCAATTTTTTCAAATTATTGGGAATTTAATATAATTTTGGGAATTTTTATAGTTTCCACTTTCACTTTTTTGTAAATCCTAGGCAGACTATACATCTTATGTCTTTTCAGGTCGATGGAAGGTAAAAGACTATTCATTGCGTGTTTATATGAAGGAATTTTATGATGGAAAGATATAAGGTTTGATAATAATGTAGTATAAATGTAAATATGATTTAAAATAGTCTGTTTTTGTCCATAAGAGTCTCATAGTCTTCCGGAAAACCCCTTTCATCTTCGGCACTCAGATTCAACCAAAATTGGAATATATTTCGAACGACTCCATAAAGTTGCATATTGCAAGATGACAGAATTCATATTGTTCCTGAAACAAATCACAAAATGTTCAACTAACCAGTATAGTATATCAACTCGTTATATGAGAGAAATTAAGCAAAACATATCCACAGCTAAAGCATGCAAAATAAAAATTTGGGCTTTTTCACGTATATATATATATTGCAATATTCCAAACAATACAAACAAATTCTGCTACATTAAGATAAAGGATCGACAAGAAGCTTTTTTGGATATAGTGTTAAAATATACTCAACACGTAAAAAATATGACGATCTTGACACCTTAAGAACAACGATGCAATCGAACTATGATACAATATTGCAATAATCATCACTCACCAATGTTTGAACCATTCCTCGTCTACAATCACGAAGATCTTTCACGGCTCGGAAAACATCAACTTTGTTTTCATATTTCAATCTTTCAACCAGGTTGACAAGGGTGCAGAATGCTCCAGTCCGGCCAGCACCATCACTGTTAGAACGAATAAATCATCATTAATAAAATAAATAACATTAAAATATCTACTTGCGCACGAAATGCGGTTTAATGGTACGCTATAGTGTTGATAATTCTGCGTACGAAAACCGAGCTGACTTGGTACATTTAATTTACTGAATTTATTTACAAATTCTACCAAGTTTTACAAATATACATTGCTAGGGCTGGGCAAATCCGAATCTGATTCGAATATTTTTTCGAATCGGATCGAATCACTAATCTCATGTAAATAACAAATATCCCATCTTTAGTATAACAACTTGTCTCTACATCTTGGCTATCAAAGAAATTTGTAGTTTGTAGTGTTTTTCAATTCACACTACGGTATCTAAAGGCAGCATATTTTCTATTTTAAGGGCACCGTGCTATCGATTTTGGACAAATTTGATCAAACTTGATAGGATTTTGTCGTTAAAAATGAAAATTCTTTACCAATTTTTTACCAAGTTTTTTTTTCCTACTCCATACCTTTGTAACAAATCACCCTAACATGCGCACTTAATTGGATCGGTTTCATTTTAATCCGCGTCTTTTGATTCTTTGGGTCGATCTTGTTAAGTATGACGCATAACAATAATTGCGAAGTCATAACAACATTATACAAAAATGGAAAAAAAAATTAAAGCTAATGTATGTTAGAGAAGCTACATCTCTCTGTGCGCTGAACCAGTTATACAGTTACTTTACGGTGAGAATTTCAGTTATAGGATTGAGTGCTCACGTAATCGGTTATTCGCGCAAATGGACATTGTGTGGTTACGTCAAAGAAGGGTCATCGAGGCTAATAATTGAAATAAATGACACTCGAGTCCGGAAACCCAGTTCGTTTGTGGTGATGTATTAATTTATTAAATATATGTTCCCTGAAACGTCAATTCTCATTATATTTTTATTACAGCTGAGCAAAAATTGTGACTGTTTCTTTATATATCACAAAATAAGAATGAGATAAAGAAAGAGAGGAAAAAAACGGCTTTATGGCTTAACATAAACGCCTTTCATACTTGGCTGAAATTATCAGGTGAGGTTAGTTAGAGGTAGATCGGTTGGAATAGCCGGGTCAGGTAAAGTGCTTTGGGACTGGGACTAGACAGGGCAGGTCTGGAAGAGGTAGGTTGGTTGGGGATAGTTAGAGAGAGGTTGGCTGGGGTTTGGCAGGCCAGGTTGATCGAAGTGGGTTGGGGATAGGGAGGTCAGGAAGAGGTTGGTGGGTTGGTGGTAGTCAGATTCAAGAGAGGTGGGTTGGGGTAGGCAGGTCACAGGGAGGTGGGTTGAGCATAGTCAGGCTAAAGGGAGGTGGGTTGGGGTTCAGCAGGTCAGGTAGAGTGGATGGACTGTGGTAAAGGGAGGTTGGTTGGGGATAGGCAGGTCAGGTAGAAGGGGTGGGCTCGAAATAGGCAGATCAGGTAATGTAGAGGGAGGGGGATTGGGGACAGGGAGGTGATAAACAGGTTAGGTACAGGGAGGTGGGCTGGGGTAGACAGGTGAGGTAAAGGGATGTGGACTGGGACTGCTTCTAATTGATTCGAATTACGGAATCAAGAGGCCCAGCCTTAGTGATGCCTAGAATAACTTTTCTGCTATCTGTTTGATACTTTATCTGGTGAATTTACTAGTTAAAATAGGCTAATTTAAGTATTTAACCACTAAATGCCTTGTTGAAAATCGAATATAAAAATGCTTATGAAATTTCCTGAATAACAGAATACTCCTTTTTTGATATATCCCACTTTCAATATATTGCAGTGAATTGAATAAATTGGTGTGTATGAGCTAGGAAGGTTTTAGCTCAAGAATAACATACCAGCAATGAATCAGAGCCGCTGAACCTTGTTCACTTCTTGTATTCTTTTGCATTTCACCAATTATATCCAACACAATAGTTCCATCGCTTGGACATCGATCCACTTCCCATTCAATGTATTGGATGTGACTAATCGTTTGCTTTTATGTAAGTGTAAGTAACATTTTAATAAAAAATAAATAAAAAGATTGTTTTAGGTTAAAAAGGTTTATTGAATATATTTTTGTAATCCATAAACACTAAAATTAAAGTTAACATTAAAGTATCCACTTACAGATAAATATTTTTACGGAAGTTCATGATGAAACATTGATAATAATATTCTTAGGTGTGATTCAAAAAAAAAAAAAAAATTAAATGAATATCCATATAATAAATGAGTAATATTAATAAATATCAATAACCTGTACCTCCTGATTATCTCTAAATATTTTCATGATTCTACGAATTATTCCACCATTTGCTTCCTCCTTCATCAAGAATACTCTCACGTCGCCATCCAAATACAAGGTGTCGCAAACCATTTGCGGCCAGTATTGAACACATTCCTGGGATATGTTATAAACGTGTTATAACGTCAGCAATCGTTCTATTTAGTTATTTTTTCGGATTTTGCCCTACATATTTTTTCACGCAATTTTATCTCTTTCTCTTTTACACACAATCTCAGGCATTATTCTTTTTAAATGCTAAGGTTTATTTATAGCCTAATGATATTGAGAAGTCACACAAGTTAATCACAAGTTTGTCAAACAATTCTTTTTATCAAAATACGCTCAAAGCAAATTTATATAAGTGATATCATACATAAAATTTCCCTAGTGAGCAGAGAACTTACGTAGATGCAAGTATTGTGGAATAATAGGAAAACTTCATCACTAAAAGATATTTATTGACACGAGTTTTCTCGCCATAGGGTCTTATACATGGCGGCCAGACCTAAAAAAGATGCTTTGGTGGTCGTCGTGACATTGCTCATTTTTTAATGTTTAAAACAAACAAAATATCCAATCCGGTAATTGGCAGATTTCTAATCTTTATGGCCAGTGCCGGCAAAAGATCTCCGACATTGGAAGGGTCTGCCTCGCCGAATTGAAAAGTAAATAGGCAGTTTAACCCTAACGAAAATAATTTTAGTGTAATCTTGCTGGAGAAGGGAATAAAAATTGGCAAAATGTTGCCAGAACTTATTCTAAGGATATTATACGAAAATATCATGTTCTCATTCCACAGAAATATAAGTTTTTTGTAAGCTTTCGTTAGAACATAGTCTAACTGCTTCAGACAAGATTAAAGTCTTGTTATACGCTTGTTATTATACGCTCGTAAATCTCACGAAAATAGAAATTTTCGCAAAAATCAAGCAATTTTATCACAATTTTTACTAATTTCGTGGGGTCGGATCCCCTAATAATTGGTATTGGGGGTCCGAACCTCCTCCCATTTATTTCTGTCACCTTTGTTTATTACCAATGAAGGTGAAATCTCTTACCGCAGTACGAGCTAACATGACGATCGTATTGACCTTGTTGTCCAACACAGATCTCCAGAATAACTTGATTCCATTTTCCATTGGTGCTTGAGAAGCAATCATTGGGCTATGATCGTCATAGGACTTCAGAAGACAAAATAAAACAAAAACAATTTTGTTCGATCTCGATATGACATAAGGCACCATCGAGGATCACTGGGTGTTATCTTTAAGGACCAGTTAATCATCGAGGATAAAAAAGTTTAAATACATATTTTTTACTCATACTTTTATTTTATTTGATGGGTTGACCCAGGAATATTCTCCCTTATGATGTCGACAATGAGTATAGCATAGTATAGAATATTGGCATCCTTATCGAATCAATATATTTTCTGAATTTAATCGATGGAAAATACCTATTTTTTAGAATATTATTAAATATATCAAACTTTTGATTTATTTTCCTAATATCAATACTATTATGATTATTTTATTATTTTTAATTGCTGTTAAAGTATAAGGTCGCAAATCAGAGGTCAATTTTTTTTTGCCAGCCTAAATGCGTCTTTTTAGCAAATATTCCAACGCTTTATATCGTAAAAAAGTCAAATTTACCTCAACCCAGGATGCATTGACATATGGAACATCAGTCTCATCACCGGTCATCATAAGAACAACAGCATTGTGGTCGTCTATGAAAAAGGTTTCAAATATACCTATATATTCAATTCTCTACCAAATCTTAAAACATGTAAACAGATTGCGAAGAAATATAATTTTCAAAACCATTAGGGTAGCATAAAGCAATGCCTACATGGAATTATATCATCAGAAAGGTTGAACTTTTTGTTTTTTAGACTCCTTCCCTTGGTTGTTGAGCATCGCAGTGGTTCCAGACGTGACAATGTTTTAAATTCAGCGACCAATTCTCTTCTGTCGTTTTGACTAAATTAAAAATAATTTTGGAGAATTAAGACCAGCAGAGGTGTTGTCCCTTCCACATAAAAGTATCGAATATTCAAAGTTGGTAGGTGCATGATTTATAATTGTTCTAAATTATTTCCCACGTACAGTAAGATGCGACTGAAGCGGGAAAAAGAAGTAGTAAATGTTTTCTCAATTTTCCAGAGCAGATGCGATTGTTATTTGGTAGTTCAATGCATTCCTTCCGCATTAATAAAAAGGAATTTCAAAAATAAAAATTACTTTGAAACGTAATTTTTCCTAAAACTTACTTTATTATTTCCTGGAATTTTTGTCCAATGTCTTGAGCATCAAAATCAGAGTCACCCAACAAGTAATTTTCAAGGATCAATTTATGAAGCAAAACGTATTGGTCCTAAACAATGGTAATTGGATAAATGAATAATTGCTAATTTATTTATTCTATTTTTATTTATTTTGCATTATTGAAATTCACTCTGAGCTGGATGATGTGCTCAAAAGGAATCAACAAACGTCCAATTAATAGCAAAGAGCTACTGCAAGATGCAATACGAGCAACTGCGCTCTAGTAAGCAAAAAACATCCCAAATGGAACTGAACCCTTTTAATGAAGTGCAGTTAATGGTACATGCCTCATAGCATGGTAAAACCTACTACTTTTTTGTTTTCTTGTAGTCGCCTCGTGCGGCATGCAGGGAATACGTTAAGACTATTCTAAGGCCCGTACTTCCAGAAACATTTCAAGCATTTTAACATCGTAAAATGAAGTTTAGTATTATCGAATAAGCGAAATAAAGCAAATATATTTTACTACTCCTTACACAATTCTGTATCATGTCAACACGTTGAGATCTCATCTTCATGACGCAATTTAAACCATCAACTCTGTCAGTATTTCTCCCTTCTTCCAATAAATAATCATATCCTATAAATGTTCCTGTTCTTCCGGCTCCAGCGCTAAAAACAAATACGGAAACATTGAAAATTTGGAATTCATTGCCTGCGAAATTTATATATAACGTACCTGCAATGTACAACCATCGGTGCATCACTTCCAGTCTCTTTCAAACATTGAATCACATATTTATGCATTCTTACTAGATTAGATGTTGTGTTTGGAACACTGTGATCAGGCCAGTTTATATATTGATATTGGAAGACCTCCATAGAGATCAACTGTAATAAGATCAATTATTTTGCAAAACGAAAAGAATATTGATGGAAACTAATAAAGAATGTGTTTGAATAGGACTGTCAGGTAGACGGTACTAATTGTAGAGACAGCCGCAGATGTACATTAGTAGCATCATGACTATTAACTATTAACTTTTTCGAACCTACAAAACGTTAATATATATATAAAATATATATTTATATATTCATATATAATTATTAAAAGTTCGTAACTCACTTTATCAACAGATTCAATATGGAATCTTCGACGAATAAATCCACAATATTTTACTTCTTCAGCATTGAATACCGTGACTCGGCCAAACGCTTTAGTCTCCTTAGAATCTGGCCAATATTTCTGACATTTTTTCTAAAAAATGTACGCGAAGTGATATAAAATAAAAATATTACGACATTAAGAATGCTTAACGATTTTAGCCTTGCCAATTCTAGTCTTCTTAAGTAAATACAGACTTAGTCTTAGTCACTGAGTTATCTCGTTGCACTTACCTTTCCAGCTTCAAAACATTTTGCTAACATTACAATAACTCTGCATTTCTGTTCAACAATCATCAGCCAGAAATCGTCAACAGTTGTTGGTAATGGTCCCTGAGTAGCAATGTATTTTCGTCGTCTTGAGTATCCCTAAATTTTACCATATTACCTTTTAAAAAATTGAATATGAAATGCCAGCAAGATTTTTTTTTCCCTGCGTGCAATGTAAATACCTCTTAATGCACTAAACTGAGAAGATTCATTGATTCCTAGAATGTTTTTTTTCCAATCGGAAATGACGGATCTCATCGTCTCATGTCATCGACGCAATCCATCAGAGACACATACTTAACAACAGAGGAGTTGAAAAGAATTTTCCGATTCGCTTAGAATATATTTAGTTGCTAATTTTCTCTAATTTAGTTGCTAATTTTCTCTAAAACGTTAATTTTTTCAGGTTTTATTTGAAATATTTGATAGAGAGAAAGAATTTCTTGGTGAAGGTTACGTAAACATCTCACATTTATATAACATGCATTGATGTATCCAGTTCCATTTCCCTTGATGCACACACGAGTTTCGTCGTCTAGTTAAAAAGAAATATAAATATATAGATGGACAATGTTTTATATAAAATATATATTTGCGATTCAAGTACCATTGGTTCGGTTTATAAATCTACGTCCTTTACAAAAACCAGGATTCAATAACTTTGATAGATTCGTAAGAATTTTGAAACCTCTAATGTTTCTCTAACGGAATTAACTCAATAAGCGCTCAAATGGTATAATAAAATATACTGCAGCATAAAAAACGGAAATATCATACATGGTAATATATTTTTATATCTATTCTTTCCTTTTAATTCAGGTAACGATGCAAATGATGTACTCTTCATGTTGGCTTTCGACTCTATTTTGATTTTCTAAAACGAAATATGTGAATGTTAATTGTTAATTGAATGACGAGATGGTATATGAATGAATGAGCTTGTAATTGTCAAATAATAAATTATACGTTGGATGTACTTTCATCAGAAAAATTGTCTTAGGTCAATTTTTGTGAGTTGTGCATTGATGGAATCAAGCTTCCAATTTTTTTCCAAAAAAAAAATACCAGTATGCTGTTTTATTAAGAAGATCGTTATATTGGAACGAACAATATTGTGACTCACTTTGAATTGTTCATGACACAGTTCTTTCTCCTTGTTTGACAGATTGGTGTAATATTCTTCCAAATCCTGAAGAGCTATGTTGGTGTTAGAAATTTCTTCGTTCTCTGGTATAGCTAGAAATAAAGTGAATGTCACCACAAAGAATAGAGGAAAAAGCAAGAAAACTTTTGAATACTAAGAACGAGGATTATTCAAATAGAATCGAAAAATGATACGTCTTCTTACCCCAATATAAGAGCAATAAAAATTTCAACAATACCTTCTGCATCATTGTGATAAGCAACCACTGGCAGTCTTTCAGTCATATACTTGTTCTTTTGGGTCCTATTTATTGGAGTCAAAGAGGTAATAAAAATTAAAAAAATCTTTTAATCAGTCAATCTTTGTAAATTTTCAAATTAAATGTTTTTTTTTTAAACATTTTTCGTTTGATTCATTACCTCAATAACAACACAGTCGCAACGATGATGCAAACAAACACCACACACGATAGAGCAATAATTGTAGGAAGCTTCCATGAATCTGAAACAAAATATAAGATTTTTGTATGAAGTAAGATATAACGAAAAAATGATTGAAGTTGTTAAATTTCAAGTCGGTTGAACAATTTTTCAAAGATCATATGACAGTATTACTGGCAAAGTGTGGGTGGCGGGCGAGAAAATATGTCACAAAAATCAAATTACACAATATCGAGTGAAGTGCGTGACAAATTAGCACAGTTATTTTCCAGTACTAACATGCTAGTGAGTTAGCATAGCATAGAGGCCTATTCACAAAACGATTATAAAATGTTGAAGAAAATTTAAATAGGATTTATCACGTTTCTAAACCTAGTCAGAGACTCAAAATCGAATATTACTAGAATACATAGCGAATTTTTAATATATGAGATAAATTACATCACCTTCATCGCCGAAAACGGTCGTTAGTTTATCATAATTTTTTATTTTCTCTTCAATGATGACTCCTTCGCTTATTTTAAATAAAACCTTGTCTTTGCTGGGTATGGAAGCCACCAGATAGATTCTGTAGTAAAATAGAATACCGCACAGTAGCAGAAATGAATTTTCACAATTTGAACAATAGCTGAACCAAAAAAGTAAAAACATAGAACTAAAGAATATATTTTCAAAATTTCATCTATGCGTTTATAATACATATAATAGTTAATAAAAGTACTTGTAGGTTTGTCTGTTGGGTAATTTTCTATTCATTCCATAATAAGTGTTGTTCGTATCACCAATACGCTGTTGACCAGTTGTATCACATGTGGTATTACTTTTATCTCCAAGGACAAAACTTTTGCTTGAAGTCTTGAATCTGTAATATAAAATACTACTATATAATAGATTATGCTTTTACAGATGACATGTTATTGTTTTTATAGATTAAAAATTATATGAAGTATTTCTTATCACTACTTTACCCATAACAAAAAGTTTAGGAAACTACCACGTGTTATGAAAACATATCCCACATTATGTTTTCGTGTTTGTATTCAAAACATTATACCTTCTCGCAACATACAAACGAGTTTGTTGTTTGACTTACTGATTTGATCTATACCGTTTTATCACATCTAGTATTTAATATTCATATTCCGAAAGTTGACTGGAAAACCGTTTATTTCGTCAATGAGATATTTTAATATTCAAGTTAGACTTTAGACTTTTCAATTTAGTTTAAAATGTGACAAAACAAGAAAGTCCAAACATGATATAATATTAAATACATATAATAAACGTTTTTTAAAGTTGTTAAAATAAACTAAAAGTTTCTTCCCACAGTCATTGCAATAATATCATTTTCGTTGAATTTGTTTTTGAGTCTGTTTAAAAATTTCCCTCGTAATGTTATGAAATTTCTGAATATTGTTCTTCTTATTATTTTGCATTATTATATTGCATTATTGTGACACAGCCTTGGTTATGTTATGGGTATATATGTAGTCACATAGCAATCGTAACACACCTCAATAAAATATTCCACTCTAAAAGTATTAGAAATGAGATACCTGTTTCTCCTCAGAGCCAATGCAATATATTCATTATCGACCGACATCGTTTTAAGAACATTCATACGATCTTCATCGAGGACCGTCATGTTTCTCTCATTGCCGATGATTTGTACTACAATCAGTAAGCAGCTGAAAACATGGGTCATGAAATTTTGTCTGAATTGTACTAGTTAACGCAACTCGAGAAAGTTCAAGTATTAATACGCGTACCGGTTCTAAACCCGACTGACGACACTGACTAGATGATTCATCTACACATATAATTACTGGTACTGAATTGATGAGCGTTTTATATAGTCGTATAAAGAATATAATTTGAAACTAAGAAAGGTCGTAAATATACATGGAGAATTACTAATTTGGAGCAGCGATTCACTTTACGCTTCTGAGCTGCAATACGCAATACGCTAACTACTTGCGACACAACGCACAAGGATTAAGAAAAGGGTAAACGAGAAACTGTAGATACCGCCGATGCAATTTGAGTCAGTAACCATGCTCGACGGGAGGACGAAACGGTCCTTAGTCAGTCAAACGTGGTGTCCGGGTTCACCGTGCATGAGCGAGTGATGGCATGATAGTAGAGAATAAGGGTAAATTTCGTACAATAAAATTTAAAACAAAAAGAAAAAGAAAAAAGATTTCTAGTATAAATACCTTACTGATCCATTTGATTCATCGGGAACGTTGATCTCCATCATCAGTTTTTCATTTTCATCGATTTGGTTTTCAACAGCAACCGGAAGGAGAGTTGACGGAACTGAAATATGTTAATAATTATTATTATCACAAATCCCGCTGATTCATGCCTCGGCAATAAAAAAAATATTTGATACTAAAATGAACAACAGAAAAGTGATTATTTCTGGTTTGTTTCTTAATAAAGTTAAAAAAGTTTAACCTTCAGAGTCAGTCACACATTCACCAACTGCAACTTCCTCATTTCCAAATCCTGCACATGTTTGTGCTTGTATCGATACATCGTATTTTCTATTCGGAATCTTTGGAATTGTAAAGTTCATCATTGAAAACGGAACATCAACCTCATCCAATATTTTTGTTGAATTCCACGAGTAAGAACGAGTATCAGCAGACGTTGAATTAATCAAAACCTTCAGCGTTAGATAAAAGTAATTAGATTTTTAGCTAGGCAAAAGCGGAGCTATGTCTTGCAAACGAAATTGGAGTTCAGGAGAGTGTCTAATTTAGAAGCCAAACTTCCTAGGAACATATTTGCCATTTTCACTAAAATGATACATTTTTTTTAAAGGTCTAAAAGGCAACTTATAAATCAGAAAATGCTATTACACCATGACACATCATCAATGCTGCAGATACCTTTTAAAACCGAAAATATACAGGATCTATAGAAAATGTTCTTATTTACCTTGAATAATGATATAAAAATTTTATCTGTTTTCATCGGCCACGACCAAGATACATTACATGATCCCTCATCATTCATTTGAAGGATTGGTTTTGTCACAGGTTCTGGTAAACCTCCTGTTGTTGCAAATCTAGTAACTTCATAATCCCTTAAGCATTTCAAATTCTGGCTCCTACATGGACTGATCTAAATAAACGAAAAGAGTGGTGTATCGCGCAATGCTTTTTTAAACTGAACTTGATTAGGAATTCTGAAGACAAAAACAATCCAAAGACCCAGGGCTTAGCAATTTGTTGCAAATTTGAAGTTTTTCTTACTTAAAACAAATTAAAGATTGAATAGGCCTCGTTTGCTTTTTGCAAGACCATTTCTTAATCTAGTCGACAATCTATTTTTATCAATATTCCTTACCTTGATAGAATACGATGTTGACGATGTTAACGCAGGCACGATCGTTTTCATGAATACTTTTGTTTCTTTAATATATTGTACTTTGCGATACGAAGTGTTGTGTTGGTCCACAATTTGGATTCTGAAACAGTTTTCATCGCATTTTTTTAACAACAAAGATATACATTATAACATTACATCCCACAAATTTTACGTTTACTTAAGTATTTGATATTTGATATATCAATGCTTCAATTTTGTTAATATATTTTATTTGTAATATCGAAGAAAAGTTCTTCTTGAAATAATAAAATTGACTAACCTGTGTGTAAATCCAACCGCACGAATATGAGGTTTCCATTCAATTAATAAACTTGAATTACAAGGTGATGATATGATGTTGACGATTGATGGTTTGCTTGAAACTGTCAAGAAACAAATATTTTGAGCGCTAAAGAAATTTTTAACTATTAAACTATTTTCAATATACAAAAACACCTTAATTTATCTTTGCATTCGTAAGTAGTATTGTCGCAACACACTTCGACACAGTCATATTCACTACAAATTTACTTAATTTCAGTCCTATTAAGAAGTCACACATGCTATTATTTCCAGGTTTTCGTATTCAAAAAATAAGAATATTTCTTTCTGTTATCCGATATGTGTAAATCGACACTTTTTAAGTAATTTTCGGTTTTTTCAACATCACTTAATAATATCCATTATTCATGCGTCAATATAAATAAAACAACACACAAATATATCTTACAGAGTTTTTACTCAGAATAAAGAGCCCTTTAGACAGACCTTTGATATTAATACTTCTTGACCCGCTCCCAAGAATATTTGTTGCCTCGCATTTGTATTGACCTTCGTCTGCTAATGTTATCTTATTATTCTTTAAGTACAGAATCGATCTTCCATTTGTTGCAATTTGATAAATTCGTTGATTTGTTGAAAATGTCAGCTTAGTTGATCCCCTAAACCAATATACAGTTGGTGTCGGAATTCCAGATGCCGAACATGTCCTTTCACTTCTTCCACTTGTTGATGTTATTGTCATGTTAGTCGTAATAGGTGATATCTGCACGTTGTCCGCTCTCACATGTTCTATCAAAATAGACGAAATAAAGAATATAAAACTATGCGATGGTTGATTCAAGAAAGAACATTTCATCGTAAACAACCTTATATCAAAGATTAAATTTTGATTTCAAACGTCGCAAAACAATGGCACGATATTAGTTATATATGTCATATACGAAGCATGGTGCTGAAATCTCAGTTTTTCAAACTATATGAAAATATTTCAGAATATAAATTTACTAAGTAATTAGCTAAAGTTTAAAAACAGATTCGTTCCGATTTAAAATTATGTAAAATAATCAATCAACCATCTTCTGAATGTATATGGGACAATACCAAATCGCCGGTTGTTACATTTCAAGAACTATTCTATATTTTATTTATACCTCAATTTGTTTAACATTTTTATTTAGTTCCTGAATTAGGTAATAGGCATTGCTTATCTGAATGATTGTTGAAAGTTGGCAAATTTTTGTATTGACTCAAAAATTCCAGAAGAAACAATTAAAACATACTTGATAAATAAATTTACTTTATGATGGGCAATTCTATTTTTTCATTGTATACTTTATATAAAACTAGGTAGAATTCTGCTCTTTTAGATTTAGTCTGTGTTTTTACCTGTAAGTCTTAGCGCCAATTATTGATATTAGTGTTAGGATGCGAATGTTATGAATTTTAATTGGAAAAATTATGTGCTAATACAGGCAGCCTTGAATCGCCAAACAAACATATGAAAACCTATATATCTAATGGTTTAATTTTTAGGCATTACAACACTTGCTCAAGATAGATCGCTGAAAATTATACAAATTAATATTTCATTTTTAGTTGCTGTATGCGATTGTTTGTATTTCAATGTGTAAATTTCCTGTTCCCGATATAATAATCACCAAGCTGAACATGCGACGCGTGATTAGGAGTTGAAGAGCGTACAAGTGCCTTACTAGCCGTACCCCATCTAACCAGATAAAATTATCAGTCGGTCAACTCAAGAGCTTATATATTGAGCAAACGATTGACGCACACACTGTAACAAAAATGCAACAAAGTCACTGGTTTTTGACAGTAATTTTACTAGGCCGTATTCAAAAAATGACTTTTTTGGCCGAGTAGGGTTGTTGATGGGACGCACCGCAAAGGTGCGGTCCATCAATAGCCCATAATTGGCATGAATATCGCCAACATGGCATTTCTAACTTTAGAAATATGCAATTACTGCAAATTACCAGTAAATTTATGTACTTTTGTCACAGTGTATTCAAAGTGCTGATCAAGCTAGAACTCGGTCTGCTGAGACCAACTTTTATCTGTTGTATTCTTCACTCCAAACTGCATTTCTTACGTTGGATATGTTGGAACCTCGCATGAAAACAATATAACCTTTCTTTTTAAAAAAAAATGAAAACGTAACGCAAAAAAAAGAAATTCGGGAATAACTGAGAAGTTGCAATGGCGTATTTGCATAGGTTCGAAGATCATTTTTTGTTTTAAAATATATAAAACCGATATACAAATAAATACAATTCAAACGTTCGTACTAATCGTTTATAATTTTGTTCTGAATTACTCGGCCACATCAACAGTTGAGACTTACGAACCACTATGTGTAGTGAGTGAATGAGTCGGTGAGAAAGGGTTCGCTGTAAAAGTGGCCTGAATTTGATGAAAAAATGTGGTAGTGCTTCTTTCCTATTCGCAAACTACATAAAATGCTATTTTGACATTACGAGGCATGGATATTGCATCTATTATTGACCTGGGACATTTTTATTTATCAAAATAATAAATCTCCATGTCTCGTCCGCGTGTTTTTTTTTCTAATTTTATGTTGGACCCAAAAGTGCAAAAAGAGTATTATTTTAGTTTTCTTGTGTCTCCAACGTAATTTAGCGCGCAATGTCAAAAGTGATCTAGATGCTTTCTTAAAATATACTGCGGTTTGGGAAAAATCAAATTATGCTGGATTCACGCTGACTGTGCAGTCAGACTTTTCGGAGTAGATCTCTGTTTATAAAACATAAAAAGCTGTGAAATCACGTATTAAACTGACGCCAGAGCCATGAGCGATTATTTCAGTGTTTTTTAAAACGAAGAACATTTGGTTGATCCATTCAATTCTAATTTAGCTGGTACTTGTTCGTAAGTTGTTGAATATTTAACAGTTGTTGAACGGTACCCGAACATTACACTACTGCCCTGCAACAGTGGGGCAAGGTAAATTATTTAAAATTATGTTCTTGTCTATCACAAACTTTCAAGTGTAACATAAATTACCGTTTCTTGCCCAAACTATAGTAGGAATGTAAAACTATATATAAGCGAGCATTGAGCACACAGTTCTATTAATTGGCAACCAAATTATAGATTTTTACCTACACTATAACAAAAAATGCAAAAGGATCACTGGTCTTTGACAGAAATTTCACTTGGCGGTATTGAAAAAATTCAAAATTGAAATTTTGGCCAAATATGGGGGTTGATGAAACGTACCGCAAGCGAGCGGTTTCTCATTAGCTATAATTGGCATAAATCTGACCAACATGGCGTTTTTTTTTAATTTCCAATTATGCAATTACTGCGAAAGGCCAGTGAATTTACTGTTCTTTTGCCACAGTGTACAAAAATGGTTCTACATTATAACTAACGTATATAAAGAAAATGGGACCATATTTTAAAAACTAAAGATTTTTTATATATTCACTTATTATTTCCTTATTCCTTATTCATGATCACTATACTGGCGTTAATAGATTTGTCACTGTGCTCGTGAACGGAAAAAAGTTTCGCAATGGAAATTACTCTTACCTTTCATACATATCGTTTTAGCATATCTATCACCATTATAATCAGACACTCCATCTTTTTCAAATTGTAAATAATTTTCTGATCTCTTTCCGTTTGGTTCTCCGGTCTTCCTATAAGGTTAAAAAAATAGTCAAAGTACTCACTTTCTCAGAGTTTCAACAGAAGTTCGGGCAATTGCAGTTCAACGATTATTTTCTAACTTATTTGCAATCGTATACTGCTATTCCTCCAATATGGTCATTGATTGGAGTATTCTTTTTCTTTCTTTTATTTATTAAACTGTGTTAGAAAAGGTTTATAAAGTTTGTTACGACATTTTTTCATCCAAGTTCAATCCTTTCAGATAAGGCTTAAAAATGCGATATTGAATCATGCAAGCCCATAATATACAAGCTAAAATACGTTCGAATTCATTTGATGACAGCGATGACCAAGGGTGGCAGTACGGTACTGTGCCGTACAAAATTTTTATCGTACTTCGAACAAGCAAAATAATATCATTGATTTTTGAAGCTTTTTCGAATCGCACTTTATGATATAATTTTTACGTAAATCGTACTAAACTTCGTACAAGTACGAACGAATATCTGTTCAAATAATATTTTTTTTTTTTTTTACAATTACAACTAGGCTACAATTTCGATCCGTACGTACCTACTACCAATGCCGAAAACAGCCTTATTTGTGAAATCTAAATCTTCGCGAGTGACATCCCCAACATCTTAGATTAGAGTTATACATTTTTGTGCTAAGTCGTTTGAAATTCAGGACAGTAAAACCAATATGTGACACAGCGCATCATAATCAAATCATGAAAATCGGTTGTATTTTTTATGGCCCTCCTGCCGCCGCTTTCAAGCATTTTAAAATTGTCCTTTAGTTTACAAAATTCTTCCATAGACATTACATATCTTATTTGCACCCACTACTCGGTTGCAAACAACATAGATGTCACAGAGAAGAATGTGATGTAAAATGTGTACGGTACTGCTCAAAATTAATATCGAATTTTACACCGTACAGTACCGTACCATACTGCCAGACTTCGCGATTACAAAGGTGACACAGGAGCAATGGAAATGCGACGGAAAACTCTAAGGAATTGTAATATCTAATGAATTGTAATTAAGAGGGATTTTTACACCGGGAAACTGGTATTAACTTTTTCGCAATAGATTTTTGTTTAGTTTTGAATATTCTTCCGATATGGGGTTTAATATATACAAATCTACTAACAATGCCACGCAATTAATGAAATTTACTTTAGTAAACACACTCTACGAATTGTTATTGGTCCAGTGTATGTATGTATGTACGCTCCAGCATGCTTGTACATGCATGGTTCATGCTTACACCGGCATCCCGAATATTTTGTATTCATATTGCATAGCCATAGTGAAGAATTTAAATGGCTAAAAATGGAATATTCTTCTCGATGAATCGAAACTTCCACTATTATGAAATTTTAATTAAACAACAGGCCACAAAGAGGAACGTTGGAACGTCGGCGAACAACATCGTTTGTGGTGATATATTGCCACAGTTCTATTTGATATTTTCTAATATAAAGAACATATTAGTATTTTAACGATTGAGTATATCTCTCGTGAACAACGATAAATATTTTATTACAAACCAGGGAATAGAGATCCTAACAGGTGTTCCATCACTCCATTTCCAGATATTTTCTGATGCTTCATCGGTTGCTCCATACCAATATAGAGTATTGCTGGTAGATAATAATTATAAAATGTCAGTAAATTAGATATATAAGAATATATCTGCAGGTTTCGCAAGCCTTATATGTAGGGATGGAAAAAAACGAATCTTTTGAAATTTTAATGTAATTCTAATACTTGTTTTCGAATCGGATCGAATGACTAATTCCATGTAAATAACAAATATCCCATCATTACTATTACAACTTTCTCTCCATTGAAAAATTCACGAAATTCATATCAAATTCAATTCATTCAAATTCAATCAAGAATTTTTTTTTTATAGTGTATTTCCAATTCAAACTATATGTCTAATAGCAACAATTATTTTAGCTACAAAATATAATAGATTTCATACTGACTTGACACAATCCTGAGATGGATAAACCAAAAATAATTTCAAGACACTATAACTTGTCTGACCCTTGCATGACCCATATATATATCACTGATCAGTTTAGATTACCCATTAATTAGATGGGATTTGATATTGGAATTTCATTTGACACAGAAATAAAATGTATTACACAAATATAATTTCAAGAAATATGTCTTGCCCCATGCATTGCCAATATGTATGTATATATATGTGAGTGTCAATATATACTTTGAAACTGATTTGACTTCGTCCTAATCTATATAGTCTAATTGCAATTCCAGGACTCTACATCATGTCTGCCTTATGTATGGTCCACACATAAATCATCGAAGCCTTCAAAATGCGTCTAAGGAAATGCTTTGAGATTGATTTTACACAGCCATGGCATGTATGATTTAAATACATTTTCAAAGCTTCACATTCCCCCTGTTTTATGGCCTGCATGACCCATACATACATCATTGTTTCGATGGAAAAGGATGTAAACATATGCTTTGAGACTGACTTGACACAGTCCACAGTCTATGATACATATACGACTTGTTTGGATTATAGCGGCAGTGTACAGGACCTGATTTAATATCATGGCAGATGGAATTTGATTTTGGCATAACTTTGTTAGTCAGATAAAATGTTGATCCAGAAGTCTGTGTGCTATGAGACATCTTTCAGAGCATGTGCGAATGCTCATGGAAGATCAGGTGATTGCAGTGTTCAACATGGTCAGGCGAAAGCCTTCGTAGTAATGTGTACACAGTTGTAATTTATTCTATAATTTTGTTTTTACACAGCAATTAAAGAGCGTTAGTAAACGTTTAAACTCCTATATATTTTAAAATACAACCTTGATATTGTGTTATGGACATCATTTCTGATTGAATTATCTTCGAACTTAATCATTGATGCACCCTTATAAGAGCAGTCCTTTATAGCTTCATTCCATTTATATGCGGAATCAGAAAATAGAAGTTGGTATTCCGGCTTTGTCACAGTTTTCCATACACCTGAATCAGTATCATCATTATTAATTATGATAAGAAAAAATGAGACTACGTCGAGCATTCGAATTTTTTTGAACCTAAATCCTTAAATCATTTTTCAAAGACTCGAGAAAGTCCAATTTATGTATAGAAATTCTACAGTAGGAATATTGAACAGCATTGCACGTGTTGGAGATGTTAATTTTTTGAATACGAATTTGGAGTCATTAATTTTTGACGCAATGCATGCAATTGCTAATAATTACAACTCAGTAAACGCCCAGTAAAGCTTACTTGCATCCGATGTCTTGCAAAATCCTAGAAGAATACTCAAGCCAACATAAAGCTTCAATATTTTCAAGAGTTCCATCCTATTACAATAACCTCATCACGTCGCTATATTACCTAGATACTGATTTGTCTAAAGATAATATATGATACTACGCAGTCATATCAGCATGTGATAAACTACAAACTGTTGAACATTTGTTAGTGTCATACCTTCGTGTTATCCGTAAAACTTGTTTTGATTTTCACTCCCACGTACTAGGAAATATATACATAACGGTAGTTTGTTGTTAGCTAGTTGCGTTTTGGAACCATCCTCATCGCTAGATCATGCGTAGACCAACAGAAAAGTGTAGTTACATGGAATACATATAAAATTCATAATGTGGAATAAAGTCAATCGTCTCATACTTCCTACAGTATCCTATCAATCAGAAATAGATATAAGTTAATTCTCTGGTTGTTCGTCGAACAAAGAGTGATAAAATTATAGATTACTTGTAACGATGAACTATTCGTATGCAAGGAATGTATACCTTCTGTTTTGCTTGAACAACCGATGAGGCGCGTATTGGTAGGGCGAACAATCAATATTGAAACCTCACAAAAAAAAAAATCATTGCCATCACACGAGCGTTGATCTACGTGGCTTAAAAAGACGGCTCGTTTAAATTCGACAATATATTTTCAATATTCATTTAGATACCAAATTAATTTTTTCACGCAGTTAAATAATGTATATTTAGGAATAGAAAAAAAATATATAAAACACACTTAGTCATATCGGTAACTTACGAGCTGTAATAATGATTACAAACCCAGTAAAAAAAATATTGACCAAATATGTATTATCATGAGTGGCAGGTTGATGGATCGTGTCACCACGGTGCGGTTTATCTGTGATACATACTGGACCAAACAAAATTTTGATTGCGCTCTTTTTTGGTAAAACTTTGTTTGCAAATGGAAACCATCGCTTCGCTTCTGATGGCGGATAAAGAATGCCGAATAACTACGTCATACCCTCATGTAAATATGAATGCTGCAAAGCTTGAATTCAGAAATATAACATCGAGTCATATCTGTAAAAAAATACTTCTCAGTTAGGAAGTTTAAAACCTGACTTCAATTGAATAAATTAATTCGTTTATATTATCACCAATTAAATGTTTAAATTCATCAACATATGAACAGCTCAATAACCTTGACTTGATACCAAGCTATAATGTTTTACTATACATATACATTAGATCATTGGATAATATATCCTGATACAAAATGTAGTTTTGATATTAAAACATCTATTTGCTTTTCTTTTGCCTGAACTATTTCCTACCGATTTGGTTTCTCATCCCACGCAACGTATAATCAAAATAATTGGTGTGAAATGTAATGAGCGCGAACTTGAATGAAATTTTTCATTTAATTTTTGCACCTCTACGCATTTCGGAAATAAGAAAACACCTTGTATTTTAACATGACCTGCCGATCACCAAATAGACAGAAATGCTTATACCCAGCAGCCGTTAAGCGCTAATCTTTGTAATGGACGGCCATTTGCTCTCTAAAAGCGATGCGCACGCTCGGTGGTGAAACGGTCAAGCATCGCACCATCGGCCCCGTGGGCAATAAGTATGTGCTTAACCAAACGAGTCATCGAGCCGGAAAATCCGCACAAATTAATTTACTTTTGTCTTTGCCAGCAAGAGCGTCATTGAGCGATGATAAAATGTGGTACATTCCGGAAATACTTCTCGCCAAGGCCTTATACGTCTCGATAAAAAAGCGTAGTACGCGCACTGTCGACGGAGTCTCACAATTAGAAATTGAAGATATCTTATGTGGGCTTGCTGGCAATGTCCTTACCAATCCTAATATCTTTACACGTTTTGAATAAATAATAGTTTTACGAAAGGATAGATGAAGACCACTAGCCTGATTCGCAACCAAACCCAATTCAAAATGACTTCCTCTGAAATACATCCTCCACAATATAAATCATCAGCTTGTTTTGGTGCGCAACCCTCCTCAAACAAATGATAAAGAACTCGACAGTGCTTTTCTATCGCTGTTTCGGAACCAGTCATACCCATTGCACACCCAGTGTAAACCCTTGTTCCACAATATTAAATTGATGAATTTGATAATCCAATTTGGAAAAAGGCCTTAGATAAATCCCATACCAGTATATATTGATATTTCGCCATCTGGTTCGCAAAGTTGAATTAACATCATGCATAAGTGATGGTTCAGGTTTACTGTAACTAGCAAAATCGGAAAAGGCCATCACAAAGTGGAACCCTCTACTACGCTCTACCAAGCGGTTTTTTGAATATTGGAGCGATTGCCTCTTTCTTTGTGGCGGCGTTTTTATTTTGTTACCCGAAACGCAATGAAATGCATTGGTATGGCAAAAAGAATACCGCATGATAGTGGACGTTTGATTTTATGCGCGTGTTGCATCATGATGTTTTGCCTAAACTAGATTTCTGGGTGAATAATTTTTTTAAATTTAACATCAAAACAGTGCGTAAGCATGAAAAACTGCTGTCTGCTCACGTTGCGTGTAGATTCTTTTCAACAAAATTTCCGTACAATAACATTTGGATTTATAATTATAAGTTGGGATATTTGTTGTCCTGTGTGCTGATAGCTAGAGCTTTATTGTGCACAAAAATTTCTTTCATGAACGACAAAGGGTTCTCCAGCTATTTCAGTGAAAAAACCTGATTTCGAGCATAAAATTTGTTTGGCGTCGCAAGAAATAAATATTGCACAAAAACACAAGAAATGTTTGTTGAATCATCACAGATTGATACAAAGCATTTTGCTAACATTGTTTTGTTTTTAATACGGCGATGACACAACGTTAATAGAGGAGTGATGGAAACGTATCATATCTTATATTTTTCAAAGAGCGTACCGGGAGTTCGCAAAGATTTTTTTATCGTTAAAATTATTACAATCTGACCAGGGCAAAAGATTAGAGATGCATATTACATTTGAAACGTATTTAGATATGATTATTTGAGAATGATATTTTATCGACGCAGATTCCCTGAATTGTATTAAAAAATGAAATATTGGGTTATTCGTTTGGCAAAGTTTCAACAAGAGCCCAGTGTTTCGGTCAATATCAAGTTACAGGGATGCAAGATGCGGAATTTTAATTTCTAAACTTTCTTCAAAAAGAAATTAATGAAGTCAGCAATTATTCCTTTGCAGATAATTCAATTATGGATGCATTTATTAGTAGTCGAAATCCTTGTGAATGTAGTGATGCCACCTGATACTTAATTTACTTAGGTGAATAGTTGACCTAGTTTGACAACAGGGCATTTCCAGACTGTAGTTAATTATTGCCAAGAATGGTAAGATTATAAATCATATCAATTCCCGAAAATTTCTTTCAATTTTGAGGTTGAGCGGTTGAGATCTCCATTAATCTCCACGCACTCGCAAGAACTCAAAGCACCCGCAAGAACTCGACGTTTGTAAACAAATCCATGGAGAATTTCATTTCATCTCATTTCAACATGCGGGCAAGAAATATGTAACACAATTGTCTAGAAAAGAACAACGCATCTACAAACTGCGCTATTGGTAATTGACAGAATTTGCTACTAACTGCCTTTTCAGCTGTTATCCCATAAGCAGGTTCATAATATATAATTGAGTCTAAACCGTATCCTAAGTAGGAAACAAATATATGAATATGCGTGTCATTTTGTTGTACATACAAATAAACGACCTAAATTGCCTAAACGTAAAACGCGAAGCTTTTGAGATCAATATACGTTGTCCAATTCTTTTTAATATTGATGATGCATGAATCATAAATCCCATGTTCATTTTTATTTTTCTTTAACAACTCTTCAACAACTTAAATCACAATGTCGTATCTCTAACTAAGAGTTGCTGATAACCTCGTTGAAACTTTGGCGTTTCTTCTTGTACGCCTGTCGGAAAGAAAAAATAATATCACACTAATATGTTTTAAGTTACAATATGTCTCTATTTGTAAAACATAATTGAATTGTTTTGATATACAATATACGCTACTACGCATTCTTCCTTATTGAGTTTCAAAATTGCGTATTTTAACATAATATCCCATGTTTAGGATAAGAACTTGTCTCTCCATCTTGGCTAACAAAAAAAAATGGTAGTTTGTACTGCTTGTTCAATTCACACTACATTGTCTAAAAAAAACAATTTTCATATTTTGAGGGCGACATGCTATCGATTTTGATCAAATTTGAACGAAACCGATAGCATTTTGTCGTTAAAAATGAAAATTCTAGTTTTTTTAGCAAGTTTTTGTTCCTCCCTACCTGTGTGACGAATCACCCTATCATTCGTACCTCAGCTAAATTGAAGCGGTTTCATTTGAATCCGCGTCTCTTGAACCTTTGGGTCGATCGTGTTACGTATGAGACATAGGGTGTGAGCGCAGGTGTGTGGCTTTAAAGAATAACTGAAACCGAATTTCTCGCAAACTTAATTGAGATGTCATGGCACGTTATTTCTCCAGGTATCTCTAAACTTTGGAAGTTCTTGCCTTCTCCCTGCTTTCCTGATTTGTTGTTTTTGTTCAAATGAATATTCTCATCAGACAACATAACACCCAACAGAAACGCAAAAAAATTAAAGTCGATCCATTTTCAGGAAGCAACATCTATCTGTGCCGCGGAACCAGTTATCCAGTTATTTTACCGTGAGAATTTCAGTTATAGGATTGAGTGTTCCCGTAAACAGTAATTCACGTAAATGAACATTGTGTGGTTACGTCAAAGAAGGGTCATAGAGGCTGCGAATTGATATCCTAACTGACACTTTCTCTTTCATAGCTAGATATCCGGCAAACCCCGTGCGTTTGGGTGATGTATTCAATTAACTCAATATATATTCCCTGAAACGTCAATTCTCGTTAATTTTTTAGTACAGCTGAGCAAAAATTATGACTGTTTCTTTGTATACCACAAAATAAGAGTGATATGAAGAATAAGAGGAAAAACGGCTTTATGCTGAACAAGTCTAAAAGTTCACTTAGCTTAAACGCCATCTATATCTGTCCGAAATTTTCAGGTGAGGTTAAGTAGAGGTGTTTCGGTTGGGTTGACCAGGTCAGGTAGAGTGCTCTGGAACTTTAAATAGGCAGGTCAAGTCAGGCAGAGGGAGGCGTGGGTAAAGCTGGTTAGTTGGGAAAGGTCGGCTGGGGACGTGTAGGTCATAGTATAATTTTTTTCAAGATCGATTGCATTTTGTCGTTAACAATAAAAACTTTAGTCCATTGTATAAGTATTTGTTTCTTTGATCTACCCACAACTGATTCGAATATATTGTGCTTCGAATCAATACGAATAATAAAATTTCTGGACACCTAGTGGAAGTAGCTTTGTCTCCTCACTGACAAGCAGTATGGTTTTCGTCGTTCTCGTTCTACTGCTGACTTGTTGACAATAATAACTGAACGAATATTTCGTGCTCTTGATCGTTTTGGGGAAGCAAAGTCGGTTGCTCTAGACATTTCTAAAGCGTTCGACAAAGTTTTGCACCAAGATCTGTTGGAGAAAATTCAATCGTATCTGATTTCTGATCAAGTTTCTCCAATGGTCGAATCTTTTGTATCCAATCGAGAGATTAATGTTGTTTTGGGCGGACAACGTTCAGGAAATTATTCCATTTCATCTGGTGTCCCTCGGGGGTCGATGCTTGGTCCAACTCTGTTCTTGATTTATATTAATGACCTGCCTGATACTTTTATATATGATTTGGTAATTTACGCTGACGATACAATCTATATTCTTGTCTCGAGGAAAAATCCCTCCCGGAACTACCTATGGCTCTGACAAAATCGCTTGAGTGTGATTGGCCACAGTATCTAATTGGGGTAACACTCTGCATGTAACTTTTATCTCGGAAAAGACCAAAGTTTTGTCACGTACGAATGCAACTCAAATTTCATTTTCTGGTACCGTTCTGGAGGAATCATAAAATATTCGTCTTGTTGTACTCACACAGTCTAAGGACATGGGTTGTCACTAGTACTGTCACTACTATTACTAAACACGTCTCAATGAAAGTCGGTTCTCTATATCGAGTTCGCCATTATCTCAGTCCCTAAATCATTCTACATTTGTAGAAATCATTGATTCGACCCTGTATGGAGTATTGCTGTCACATTCGGGGCAGGGCCGCTGTCACTGTTCTTGGCAACTTGGACCGTAATCAACAACGTATGATCAATATGATTGGCCCTAAATATTCTTCTGGTCTGCAAAGTTTGACACACTGCCGCAACGTTGCCTCACTTTATTTTGCCAATATTATATTGGTCTTTATTCAAGGGAGCTTTCTGCTTCTGTTCCTCCGAACAAAATTTTTAATCGGTCAATACGATTGGCTGCCAATTCGCACCTATTCACTGTGGAGGTTCCAGAATGTCACAAACAGTTTTTTGCAAGGAGCTCCTTTCCAAAAATTTCTGAACTTTGGAATTGCTTGTTTTCTAGCTGCTTTCCCGAACGTGTTGATCTTTATAACTCGCGTTAATAGACATCTATCAGAGATGGGGGCTCCGTAGTTCCTATTCCCGCATTCCATGTAGCTCTTTGCATTTTAGTGGCTTCAGGAGAATTTTCAGGTATGATTTTGTCTTCTGTGGCCTTGCTCTGAGAGAAATTTAATAAAAAGAATAGTTTCATCAATAATCGATATTTCACTTTGCTTAAACACTGGTCTTGCACGACAAACTAATTGTCTTTGTAAAACACTAAAATATTAACCTGAATCAGCAAGTTCTGAATCCAACACCTGCTTAATTTTTCAAAAACATCTTGCAAATGAACATGTAGGTAAAGAGTATATTCAGTATAAATTCAGCTTTCATATTTCAAACTATTTTTTCCTAAGCTAGATCAAAATGCAAAATACAGTGACTGTCATGGTCGGTGATTCGCCCACGATTGACTTCAAATATAATCAATATTAACACATTTTCGTATTAACTCGTCTCAACATCTATAATTTTCATTAAACATGATTGTCACCTGCAACTATAAAACATTAAGATATCAAAAAATAAATGATTGAAACTTTATAAATAACGGAAATCATAAAGGATGTAATCTCTCGATTCCAATCGATTTGGATACATTCCCGATTCGAATGATTTCAATGCGGACGCGTGATGTCTGTTCTGGAATATGATGTAACAAAATATTAGGCAAAATGCTAGTATTCTACGATTTAACAAATTTGTTTGTAGTTTCCAAAATGATGTAATAGAATCTGATTTGAAGAGATTCTGTTCAAAATATAGTAATTAGTAGTGTTTTCGTAAATATCAAAGTAAAGAGACGAGTTATTGGCAAATTTCGGTTTATGTTGTGATGCAATTTCTTCTCCTCATGGAGATCATTGGCCTTTGCACCGTTTCACCAACCCTCTGCTTTAAGGTTGCAGGAAATCTATTTTATCTAAAACGTCAAACTTAAAAAATGAGATAAGGAACTATGTAAATCAGATATCCGTGAAACTAGGTAAAAGTACCTTGGAAATAAACTCAGTAAGCAAAGTCCACTATGCAAACTCGATACTCTTATTCAGATTAGCCAACATTGCACGACCCATCAGTTGATCTAACTTAATTTTTTTCAAAACCATTCAATGTATGAATATAAAACTATATTCGAAAGATTCTATCTCGAAATGCCTTTGTTGAAATAAACACAATGTTCTAATACATCTCCGATAACAAAGTTACTAATATTAGCAAGGATATCTTATTGTTATAGGATATATATTCAGCTGCATTGTTCCAACATTATATACTGTGGCAAAACTGCAGTAAATTCACTGGCGTTTTGCAGTAATTGTAATTTCCAAAGTTTAAACTGCCTTATTGAGGATAATAAACCAAGTTGGTGAACCGCGCTTCGGCGGCACACTTCATCTACGGCCTTGATTACAAGGAATTCGTTGTTTGGAATGAAGCATACATAGAAACACACACTGTACGCTAACAATGTATTCCTTCCGATCTGATTTATTCGCTTTATTCAGTATTGTTTGTTATTCTGCTTTAAACTACGAAAACCCCGCAAAAATTTATAAAAGTTATATCTAATTTTTTTTTTGTATTGAAATTCGCTCAGAGCAAGGCCACAGGCGTAGAATCAAACTTGAAAATTCTCCTGGAGCCACTAAAGTGCAAAGAGCTACATGAAATGCAGGAATAGGAACTAAGGAACCCCCATCTCTGATAGATGTCTATTAACGCGAGTTTTAAAGCCTTGTAGATCAACACGATCAGGAAGCAGCAAGAAGGCAAAGAATTTCAAAGTTTAGATATTCCTGGAAAAGAGCTTCTTGCACTTACCATTAATCTTCTTAATATGACAGTTGTCTGCCCATAAACAAGGAAAAATGTGTTTATTTTTAACCATAAAATGTTTTTGAACATTGTTGAGCTCTCATCCGTGACCGCGATGTTTAGTACAGAAAGCCAGGAAGTGCAAACCACAAGCATTGATGGTCGACTGTTGCGACTGATGACTTTCGCTTTTAATTGATTATTATGAGGTTTGAACTATTCACTTATTGACTTAATGTAGCGGCATTACGGCTGCAAAGACTTATTTTGAGCATACTTACTTACAAAAATGAAAGAAATGAATTTAGCATTTAAATAACAAAATATTAATTGCAACAACTGTCCTTGGTTCATTTATGACAAAGTGAGGTATTAGAGGCGCTTTCATATAACTGCTTTGAAAACGTGAATACGTGTGATACTAAGATACCATATTACACAGAGCTTTTTGAAATCAAAATAGAAGAGCTCAGCCACATTTATGTTATTTGGCGTTGTCAGTTTCAAAAATGTTCATGACGAACTCTTCTCAAAAGTTTCTTTTTTATGTGTTTTCACTTCAACATATTTTAATTTCATTTCGAGCGTTGCTCAAGAGCAATTATGCAGTCGAGTATAATGCGACATTGTATAACCTAGCGTTGCGTGTGCATGACGAGGGTAATGAATGACTTCCAGAATGACGCCCTTTGTGGTTTATATTTCATTTTTATACCGCAGAAAGGAAAACCGGCTTAATCATCTGGTGAACCACGAGCTCTCGTGCAGCCACCATTTTTTTAAAGTTTTTTGGCTAACCATATTTTTTTATTTCCCTAGAGAAGCGTCTCTCGTGGGACTTGACTTGAAGCTACGTCAGAGCAATCAAAGATGAATAATGCGAAGCATATTCCATACGTTTTAGAGATTGAGCTTAAAATCTAAAAGTTAAAAAAGAGATTGTGTAAAAAAATCTTACAATTAAGAGACGAAAATATCTTGATTTATGAATTGAAATTAAGTAATGTTTCCTGCGTACCTGATCCAATATTCATATTGTAAATTCGGTATAAAGTGATTTTCCTTGGGGCCGATGGCCTTGACGTAAAAATTTTAAAATTTTAGCTGAAATCAATTGCAATTTCTATATGCTTCCGTAAACTCGTCGACCGAAAAAAACTCAAAATGACTCCTAATATGTCAAAACGTAGGAAATCCCAAAAATTTTTTGTCGGCTAGCGTAAGCCATTACCCACATCTAATATATTTATTATAATAATTTTATCTTTGACATCACATTCTTCAATTTTCCCGTTGTGGCAGCATTTAAGCTATTTTATCGCCGAAACAATACAAAGGTATTTTGATGGGTTTCGGCTTGCGAAGCCTGTTATTACACGATAAATTAATCTAAAATATTTTCAATTTTTTTTTTAAATAATCAAATCAATGATGGTTTGCAAATTCCAAATACTGTATTGCATGCCCTTTTTCTATTCATTATCTTTCAATTTCAATATACTTTCTTCAAATTATATAAACTAAACTTTGCGGACTTGAAATTTCAAAATACTTGGAATCTTTAACATAATTTCAATGAAATCTGTGTTAATTTGAAAATATTTTTAGGAAGTGTTAATTTTGATTTATATTTACAAGGGCTTCGACTCGGTTTTATTATGCGTAGTGGTTATTATGTTACCATCTCAGATTGACGACGACGGTTCGAGCCCTGGTATGTTCGCATAGTTAACCGGTGCCCACCTCTCAATTCAATGAGTAATAACTTCGGCCGAACCGAAAAGAACAAATATTTCCAACAAGACTAACGCTGTTTACCTATAAATGTCCGCTGATACACAGACTTGTTTAGAGTGGTCCTTTAAATTGGGTTATAAATGAGTGAAAAAGAAAAATTATCGTATTTATACCGAAGCCATTGTTATTTTATATGGCCTTATACGGAGCGAAATAATTGTGTGCCTGCATTATGACGTCATATATAACGTCATATATAACATGATTATACATTATTTGTCTCCTCCTCCCAAGCAAAATCCTATTTGCGCAAAAGATTCAACCCAATTTACGCCTCAGTTGTATTATCCATCAATGACTCATGAATAACAAAACAAGTTTCAACAAACTTTATCCAAGTGGCCAAGCTCAATTTTCTGAATCTGCCAAAGTTTATCTTGCGTCCATTATCAATCAATACGATATAGAACACATATGTTGCTCTGTTGAATCACCCAACGTTTATACGGATTTCAATGAACTTTTTACAAAGTTTTTACTAACAAACTAAAACGCCAACATTAGTTTTATGTTTTGATTTGTCAAACATTTTTCAGACAGTAATCCTGAAATGTATTATATTTTCTATTAATATTTTGATTAATATTGATTTCTAAAATAATAAACAATATTGCATTTCAATGTTATTTGAGTATTCGTAATAAATGCAAAAAACTAAAAAAAGATAAGCGAGTCGAAATAAATCTCACAGGATAATAAAAAGGGCCGTATTAGTCTGCAACCAACGGTAAAACAAAACTACGCAAAGTATTAAAAGGTAACATAGTTTCTTTTTTACAGCTAGACAGTACCTTGATTTAAAACCAGGTTCAAGTGATAAATCTTGGAAAAGTCCAACCTTTAGGTAATTACCCGTTTTCACTGGGTACCGAGTTATCATTAAACTAATTATACTAATAAACTCGCTGTTTTCCCCTGAAATTGCCAACACCACTCATGGGACGGAAATATTGCACGAGTGCAAATTGTACGAGCGCGAAATTGAGCGTGTGTGTCCTTTCTTTAACATTGTCAATGATGCAAACAATTTTACGCTTTCCCCAAAAAATAATTTTTTCAACGTCCTGTCCAAAACAACTTGGCCCACTATCGATGGACTCGATATTATGCGCAAACATTCTGATAAAAACCAAAAAAATTTTCAAATGACTCGACATGCTTCCAGATCGTTTTGGATTCGTAGAGAAATAGTCGACAAAAATATTTCTTTGTAAAAGAGTTTAAAAATGCATTGTATAGAGAAAAAATGTTAGAATTACACTTGTGAATTATGATGGATTAGGAAAATACATTTGCCCATTTAAATTTCTGCTTTTGTACAATGCAAAAGGAGACATAGACCTTGGCGACGAAAGGCTGCATTGGTGTCAGATCAATCCAATAACAGAAAGGTGTAAATTGCGTAACATCTTTTTCGTTGTTTTGTTTATCTTACACAAATTTACTGTTGATTAATGCTGATCGGTTATTCTGTATTAAAAACGATCAAGAAATAAATAAAATTCCAACATTTGCTTAAAAACAAATACAGATGTTTTATCTTTGATGCGATTGATTGTGGAGAATGTAAATTGTTTGTTATATTATTTAATATCTTCATAATGCACAGCTGCATTCTCGTATTGATTTATTTCTGGAGTATTAACAATTTCTTGGTAATGAGTTGATATATCAGGAATACTTTCATATGCATTGTTTGTATGTTGATCATCTGCATCTGGTATATAACAGTAGATCGAATATCAATGAAATACATAAATAGTGAAAAAGGGCATGGATTCATCTGATAATACAAAAAAAAAAATTCTTTTAGAATATTAATAGGTACTTAATAGGTAATAAGTGTTGTTCGGGCCATTATTATGTTGTTGGCCGCTGATATGGCATGTCGTGTTAATTTCATCTCCAAGAAAAAAATGTTGACTTGAAACTTTTGATTTAAATTTAGAATGAATTATAAAATTATATTTTTAGCTGATTTAAATGATGCTGTGTTATTTTTTTCATATATTGAAAAAATGTAGAGGAAGATGATTATATTATTAAAATATCTAATTCATTCAGGTCAAACCCCTTGTTATGAAAACATTTCCCACATAATGTTTTGAAATTTCGGATTAATTATCTTCTTATCATTTTGCATTATTGTGTCACAGACTTGGTTATATTATGGGCGTATATCTGTTTTCTTCTCTATAAAAAAAAAATCTTCTTCTGTCTCACTCTTTTAAGGGATTTGACTTGGAATGACTATCAGAAGTATTGCTAAGAAGGCTCCTGTGAAAGTCGGTTCTCTATATAGTGCCCGTCGTTATCTTTCACCTGAAATTATACTCCATTTATATGCCTCTGATTCGATCCTACATGGATCCTACATTTGGATTCCCGCTGCTGCTACAATCCTGAACATGCTTGATCCTGTTCAGCGATGTGCGATTTACATGACCGGTCTAAAACTTTGTTCTGGACTGTAACGATTGTCGCATCGTTGTAACGTTGCAACACTTATAACAACTGTTTATTTTATATTATTAAGTGGATTTGTTCGGAAGAGGTTTTTGCTCCCGTTCGTCCAAACAAAAATTTTAACCGGTCAACTCGAGTAGCTGCCCATTTACTGTGGAAGTTCCACAGTGTCACAGACAATCTATGCGAGAAGTTTTTTCCCGCGAACTATCTAATTTGGAATTCTAACTTCGTTTCTGCCCTTTTGCACTGCACTGCGCAAGAGGGGTTTTGAGTGAAAGTCTCTAAAAACCTTGCTGTGAGCGAATCTAGACAAAAAAAATACACCGCAATAAAATATCCACTCTAAAGTTATTAAAAATGAGATACCTGTTTCTCCTCAGGGCCAATGCGATATATTCATTCTCGGCCGACATCGTTTTAAGAACATTCATACGTTCTTCATCGGGGACCGTCATGTTTATCACATTGTTGATGATTTGTACTACAATCTGAAAGCAGCTGGAAACATAGGTTATGGAATTTTGTCAGCAATATACTAGTTTGCACAATTGGAAAATGATCAAGTATTAGTACGTGCACATGTCCGAAACACGACTAAAGACACTGACTACTCAATGAGTCATCGGCACATATATTTTCCGGTTCTGAATTGATAAGCGTTTTATATAGTCGTATAACCCCTCTGAATAGACCGGTCACTCGCAACCGCATATCAGAATTACACCCGCTTCTAAATCTTCTGCCGAAGGTTTCCCATTCGAATAACACGTTACAAGCTTCTCAGCTGCAACACGCAGTACGCTAACTACTTGCGACACAATGCACAAGAATTGACTAAACGGTAAACGAGAAACTTCAGAGACAGCCGATACAATTTGAGTCAGTGACCGTGCTTGGGGGGAGGGGGGGAGGACGTCAGAGCGTTTAGACGGTCAAGCGTGGTGTCGGGGTTAACCGTACCTGAGCGAGAGAGGGCATGATTCTATAACATGGAGTCAGATTCTGTACAATAAAATTTAAATAAAAAAAAGATTTCTCGAATATATACCTCACTGATCCATTTGATTCATCGGGAACGTGGATTTCTATCATCAGTTTTCCATTTTTATCGATTTGTTTTTCAATACCAACCGGTAAGAGAATTGACGGGACTGAAATTAATATTACAAATCCCAATGAGTTTTGCTTCAGCAATAAAAATAATCGTTGAATAGTCATAGTAACAAAAAAAGTTTTTTTTTTGTTTTTTTTTTCGTAAGAAATGTAAGAAAAGGTAAACCTTCAGTGTCAGTCACACATTCGCCAATTGCAACCTTTTCATTTCCAAATCCTGCACATGTTTGTGCTTGTATCGATACATTGTATTTTCTGTTTGGAATCTTTGGAATTGTAAAGTTCATCATTGATGATGAAACATTAACCTCATCCATTTTTATTGTTGAATCCGACAGGTAAGAGCGAGTATCAGCATACTTTGAATTAATCGAAACCTACGGCGCCAGATAAAAGTAATTATATTTTTTGTTAGGTAAAAGCGAAAAAAAGGGGAGCTATGTCTCGCAAACGAAAACGGATTCCCTGAGAGTGTGTCAAACTTCGAGGAAAACTTTGAAGGAACATATTTGCCATTTTCACTAACATGTTTTTTTCTTTTCAAATGGTACAAAAAGCAACTTATGAATTAAAAAAATGCAATTACACCATAACACACCATCAATGCTGCAGACATCTTTTCAACCGAAAATATATAAATTCATAGAAAAATTTTGCTATTTACCTTGAATGATGAAACAAAATTTTTATTCGTCTTTATTGGCCACGACCAAGATACATTGCATAATCCCTCATGATTCATCTGAAGAGTGGGTTTTGTCACTGGTTCTGGGAAACCTCCTGTTGTTGCTGATTTAGTCGCTTCATATTCCCTTAGGCAGTTCGAACTCCGATCTCTACATGGTCTAATCTAGATAAACGAAAACAGTGCCTTTTTAAGCTCATCCTGATTACCAGTTTCGAATACACAAACAATCAAAAGACCACGGGTATAACAACTCATTACAGATTTGTATTTTTTTTAATTGAAACAAAAAAAAAATAATCAACATTCTACGTTTGTTTTTTCGAAGACAATTTCTCTAATAAAAACGATAAACTACTTTTTATCAATATTCTTTACGTTGATTTTATACAATGTTGACGATGTTAAATCAGCCACGATCGTTTTCATAGATACTTTTGTTTCTTTGATAAATTGTACTTTGCGAAAAGAAGTGTTATGTTGGTCCACAATGAGGATTCTGAAACAATTTTCGTCGTATTTTTTAACGACAAAGATTTTAAAAAACGCGATATACTTTATAACATAACATTCCGCAAATTTTATGTGATCTTTTATTCATTTATTAATATATGATACATAATATATAAATACTCCAAATTTGTTAATATATTTTATTTTTGAAATGTGAGATAATTTTTTTTTCAAATAATAAAAGTTACTAACTCGTGTGTAAATCCAACAGCATGAATATGAGGTTTCCATCCAATTAATAAACTTGAATTACAAGGTGATGATATGATGTTGATGATTGATGGTTTTGCTTGAAACTATCAACAAACAAATATTGTTAGCTATACTACAATTTTCAAAAATTAGGCTATTTTGAGATACAAATATACTTTAATTCGACCTTTCTTTCGTAGGTAGTATTGTCACAACGCTCTTCGGCACAGTCATATTTACTACTAATTTACCTAATTTCAGTCCTATTATGAAGTCATATATACTATTATTTCCATGTTATAGTTTTAAAATTAAAATAGTTCAAATATATCTTACAGAGTGTTCACTTAGAATTAACAACATTATAATTGCCCTGTAGACAGACCTTTAATATTAATCTTTCTTGACCAGCCACCAAGAATATTTTTTGCCTCGCATTTGTTTTGACCTTCGTCTGCTAATGTTATCTTATCATTCTTTAAGTACAGAATCGATCCTCCACTTGTTGCAATTTGATAAATTCGTTGATTTGTTGAAAATGTCAGCTTAGTTGATCCTCTAAGCCAATTTACAGTTGGTGTCTGAATACCAGATGCTGAACATGTAATTTCACTTCTTCCACTTGTTGATGTTATTGTCATGGTAGTCATAGTAGGTGATATTTGCAAGTTGTTCGTTTTTACATGCTCTATCAAAATAGCAGTTGTAAAGTATATTAAACTTATTATTAGTTGATGCAAGAAGGATTCCTATCAATGATTAAATTTTGATTTCGAATGACGCGAAACGATGACACGATATTAGTTACATATATTGTATACAAAGCATGGAGATGGCATCTCAGTTTTTCCCTGAACTATATAAAATATTTTTGAAAAATGAATTTTCTAATTAATAAATGAATTTTTAAAATCAAGTTCATTTCGATTTAAAATTATGCAAAATATTCAACCATCTTCTAGACGTGTGTTCGGCAATAATTAAATCGCCGAATAGTACATTCCCAAAACTATTTATAATGTATCTATACTTCAATTAATTTTAAAATATATCTCGTTCTTGAACTAGATAATATGCCATTTTTTCTGAGTAATTCGTTGAAAATTGATAAATTTTTGTGTTATAATTACCGGATGAAACATTTGAAGCATACTTGTTAAATAAATCTACTTTATGAGGAAATAGGTGCAACAATTTTTAAATTGCATAATTTTTAAAACCGGCTTGAAATCTGTTCTTTTAGATCTAGCCAAAGCTTCTTCCTGGAACTGCCAGCACTAATTTACAGATATTACTGTTTGGATGAGAATGTTTCCGATTCAAATTGGTAAAATTAATGGTAACACAGGCAGCCTTGTATCGTCTAATATACAATAAATAAAAATGATTTTTAGTTGCTGTGTGCGATTTTTCCTATTTCAAATTGTAAATTTCTTCTTCTCGCTATATGAATTACCAAACCGAACTTGCCATACGCGTGAGTAGGTATACTGACTATCATAGTTGAAGAGTGGTCTAGTGCCTTACTAGTAGCACCCTACCGAACTAGATAAATTTTAAGGCGGTCAACTCTTGAGCTTATATATTTAGCAAACGATCGACGCATATACAGAGGGCTTATCAAGTTGAAACTCGGGCTGCTAAAAGCATCGTTTTTCTCTTGTATTCGTCATTCCGAACAGCTTTTTTCTTACTATTTTTCAACTATTTTCCCTATTTAGTTAATTATTTTCTCACGTTGGAATATTGGCAGCGCCCATGAAAAAACAACATCACCTTTATTTCATGAAACAAATGCAAAAGTAACGTAGAAATGGAAATTTCGAGAATAAGGGGGGAGATGCAATGGAGTATTTGCATGGGTTCGAGAATCATTTTCTGTTTTAAAATACATGAAACCAAAATACAAATAAAGATTCATACTTTTGTACTAATTAATTATAATTTTTGTTACTAAATTACTCGGTCACATCAACAGTTGAGGCTTACGAACCACTATGTGTAGTGAATAAAATGATCGTTGAGGAACGGCTCGCTGTAAAAGGGTCAAAATTTATGGAAAAAAATGCGGTAGTGCACCTTTCCGATTCGAAAATTACATAACATTCATTTAGATATTACCTGACGTGGATATTGCATCTGTCCTTGAGCTGGGACACTTTGATTTATCAGAATAATAAATCACCATGCCTCATTCGCGCGATTTCTAATTTTGTGTTGATCCCACAAGTGCAGGAAGCATATGGGCAATTCGTCGTTGTCTTTTTGCTTCTGTACACCTGGAATTATCCATAATTTCTAGCCATTTTTAGTCTAGTTTTCAAGCGTCTTCAACGTAATTTGGAACGCAATGTTAAAAGATATCTAACTGCATTCTTAGACGATACGGAGTTTTGGAAAAAAATGAATGATTCTAGGTTCACGCTGATCGTGCAGTCAGACATTTTGTAGTAAAGATCTGTTTTTAAAACATAAAAAGCTGTGACATCACGTCTTAACCTGACGCCAGAACGATAAACAATTATTACAGTGTTGTTCAAAACGACGAACATTTGGTTGATCTACTCGATTCTAATTCAGCGGGTATTTGCTCGTTAGATGTAAATTATTTAAAATTATATTCAAGTCTATCACAAACCTTAATGTAACCAGAACTAAAATTCACATTTCTTGCCCAAATTTTAATAAAAATGTAAAACTTTATTATACGCGAGCATTGAGCACATATTTCTGCTTTATTGGCAACGAAATTATAGATTTTTATCCACAAATCTACCAAAAATCTATCTACCTAAAATGTGACCATATTTAAAATGTCTATATCTTTTTTCTTTATCACCATACTGGCGTAAATATATTTGATACTGTGCTTCAATGGAAGTTACTCTTACCTATCATACATATGGTTTTAGCATATGCACCGCAACTATAATCATACACTCCATCTTTTTTAAATTGTAAACAATTTTCTCCCGTCTCCTGTCCGTTTGGTTCTCCAGTATTCCTGTAAGGTAAAATTTACTAGTCAAAATGCTCACTTTCTCAGAATTTCTACAGAAGCTCGGTCAATCGTTGTTAATGATTATGTTAATGATTATTTTCAAACTTATTTGTAATCGCATGGTACTATTCCTCCATAAATGGTCAGTGATTACAATATTGGTTTTATTATTTATTAAATTGTTTCTAATTTTCATGTTTCATATTTCAAAGTTTATTAAGTTTGTTACGATTTTTTTCTGGCCCCCCGCGAGAAACAACAACAACATTTAGATTGAAGTTATACAGTTTGGTGCTATGTCGTTTAAAATTCAGTACAGTAGAACATATATGTGACATGACACATTTTATTCAGATCAAGTAGATAAGTTATAATTTATTGTCCTACAAGCCGCCGCTTTCGGGCATTTTAAAATTCCCCTTTAGTTAACAAAATCCTTTCATAGACATCTAATTTTTACCCACGATTCGGTTGCAAAACCACATAGTTGTCATTATAGAGAAGAAAGTGGTGTAATACGAGTACGGTTCTGCTCAAAATAAATATCGAACTTCGTAAAGTACTGTACTAAATACAAAAATTGAAAAATGAATAGTACCTGAAAATGCAATCGTACCGAAACGAACTTCGGACCGTTCCATACCGCTAGCCATGGCGATGACAAATACGTCTTTGAGAGTATATATCATCATATTTCATTTTTTTTATTTTCTTCCAAAAATATGTTGCATTTTGCAAAAAAATCAAAATCGTTTATAATTAGAAAAACAAATAAATGACTGAAAAATAATTAATATCAACAGTAATATGAAGATTCTAATAATGCCACAACTTTAAGATTTGAGTAGATTTGAAAATCTGTCCGATCTAGCTGATTCGAATACACATTCATGTACTTCGACAATGATTTTGAGAGAATATTTCAATTATTTCAATTACTTCAAAAATGTTATACAATATAATACGCAGTGATCATTTAAAAATTTTGCATATAGATTTGAGTTAAATTTAAATTGGCCTCATTCGACATTTGCATGTTTTTATTTTAACAAGAATTAATGCACTACTCGCACCTGCATTTCGTGCTCCAAAATAAGTTGAAATTGAGAGTAGAAACACTTCTGCCCGACGTGTCATTATGAAAAACGACAGCAAACAACGCAAAAGATGAATAATATAGTTTCAAGGCCGTGGCGGATCGTTATCTTACTTTTTCCTATTTTTTTTATTATTTGATCTTATCCCCTTTTCCACATGGACGGTATGAAGTCATTGCGGCGGTGAGCATCTGGAATTATTTTCATCTATACCCATGCATTCTTGTATCTACACACACATTTATGCGCATAAAACACATAAAATTTGATAATATTTTATTGATGGCGATATCGATTTGACTATACGGGCGTGGAAAAAAGATCGCTCGATAACAAAGACGCCTGGATATGCAGTCCCCACATTGAAAATTAACCCCTTTTTTGCCAATAAATTTGGAAATTTTTTATTGTAGTTATATTGGATTGAATTTTTTTGGATGATGTATTATGGAATATGACAAGTCTTTCTTAAATGCTTTTTGTGCTACGATGGCTAATGTATATATTGTAGAAAAAGAATAATTTAACGTTGTAATAATTTAACGTTGGTCAAGGGTATCTGCAAACTAAGCATCCCTCATCAAATAAAGGCGCTTTCAATAAAATGTATAAAAAGAATGACAAACCGGTCTTCTTGTTAAAAATTCTTTCTGAATAAACATGAACCTATTACAGAAACAGTTTCCCCATTGAGATCAAAAGCTAAGAGGAGGTTGAAAATGTTTGCTAGATTAAATATGACCATGTAATACTCCCGATAAAGTCATTCCAGAATCAATCCTGATTCTTACTTGATGCCCGTTTATAACGCTCGATAGCGAGATCAAATCCCTCTGTTGATTATCAGGTGTTATTAACCGGGCTGTTGGAAAATTGTGCTGAATCAAATTTGGCCAAGTGAAAACTATCGATAAAGTCATTCTAAATTCTATCCCGGTTACTACTTGATATCATATTCATCTAGCCAACGCTGAACGTCCAAATTCAAGGGACCTGAACATATTAAAATGTGAAAAAAGGGTTATCCCACGCCCGACTATGTCTGTATATACTCAACGAGTTCCATATTATGCACAAATATATTTGGATCAAAACACATTTTAATTTCTTACCGTGTTTACTGTGATTTCAAGAAGCAACATATTTGCTCATAATTGTGCTTTCATTGTAATAAAAAAATCAAAATATCTAAATCTTATGAAGTGACAAAATAAAGAATAAATAAGGTAGATTTTTTCTATGATTTTATTCTAGATTTATACACCGGAAAATATGCATTGTAACTTTTCTATGATATCTGAAGATATTAATCAAATTACAAGCGATAGAAAACACCTAATTTTTGATATGTCAGGTTTGAAAATCCATTAACAAAACTCGGCAACCAGGATAATTTTTATTTATTTTCCATAGCCGTAGTGAATTCTTAAATGCCTGAAAATGAGATATTCTTTTGGATGATTCGAAAGTTGGACTATTACAAAATTACAATTAAACAACAGAACAGAAAGAAATCTGTTATTCGGTCTTTTAGATGGAGATTTGAATATGTTTTGTACTTTGAGAGCTTCTGTTCATTAATAAATATTGCCTGAATAGATATTCGGAACGTCTGCGAACAACATCGTTTGTAGCGAGATGTTGCCACGTGGTAGATGCACAGTTCTATCGGATATGCCCAACCGGTGGAACATATCAAATAAAAAGAACATCTATTGTATTTGGACGATAGAATATATCTCCCATGATAAATGAAAATATTTTTACTACAAACCAGGGAATAGTGATCATAACAGGTGTTCCATCACTCCATTTCCAGTTGTTTTCTAACTTTTCATCGGTTGCTCCATACCAGTAAAAATTATTGCTAGTAGATAAAAAAATGATAAAAGGTCACTAAATTGGATTTATTAGAAGAGATCTGCAAGTTTTGCAAGCCTTGTAAGTAGGGCTGGGCGAAACTGAATCAAGGGGAAATTTTATCTGATTCGAATAATTTTTTCGAATTGGATCGAATGACTAATTCCATTTAAATAACATATATTCCATTATTATTATTACAATACAATTTTCTCTCCATTGTAAAAATTCATAGCATATAGTGTATTTTCGATTCACACCATATGTCTTAGGGCAGCAATTATTTTAGCGACAAAATAGAATCAATTTCATACTGATTTGACGCAATCCTGAAATGAACAACCAAAAAATAATATCAAGACACTATAACTCGTCTGTCACTTTCATGGCCCATACATATATCATTGATTAGATCTAGTTTGAAAAGATTGATAAGATGGGTTTTGATATTGTATTGATATGGCACAGTAATGAAATGAATAACATAAATATAATTTTATGACAAATTTTGATGTAGTCCTAACATAAACAGTCTAATTGTAATTTTAAGACTTCACATCATGTCTCTCTCATGTACATACATAAATCATCGAAGTCCTTAAAATGCGTGTAAGGATATGATTTGAGACAGATTTTACACAGTCTTGGCATCTATGATTCAATAGAGGCGCGATGGCCTAATGGTTAAGCATGTTGGCATCGCAGGTTAAAGATCTACGGTGCATATACGATTTGTTTAAATTATAGCGGCAGTGTGCATGGCCTGATTTAATATCATGACAGATGAACTTCGATATTGGCATAACATTGTTAGTCAGATTGAAATTTAATTCAAAAGTTGTTTGCTATGAGACATGAATATCAGTTGGTGACAGTGTTCAGGGTTGTCAGGCAAAAGCCCCCGTAGCACTGTGTGCACAGTTCTAGTTTTTTCTATAATTTTGTTTTTAAAGAGCAATGTCAACGTTTTAATCTCTATAGATTTTAAAAAACAACCTTGATATTGAGTTATAAACATCATTCCTGATTGAAATATCTTCTAACTTGATCATTGATGCACCCTCATTCGAGCAGGCATTTATAGCTTCATTCCAATTATACGCGGAATCAGAAAATAGAAGTTGGTACTTCGGCTTTGTCACAGTTTGCCATCCACCTGAATCGATATCATAATTATTAAATATAATAAGATAAAATCAGAACCCTTCGAGCATTTTAATTAATTTGAAACCTAAATCTTTAAATCGTTTTCCAAAGACTACTGAAAGTCCAATTTAGGCATAGGAATTCGACAATAGGAATATTGAATAGCATTACACTTGTTGGAGATGGTATTTTTTTACAATTACAGAAGCAAAGGTTCCTTTTTACAATCGATGTAAAAGTTGAATACGAAGTTAGATCAGTATATGCTCAGCATAGCTTACTTGCATTCGACGTCTTGTAAAATCCGAAAAGAAAAATCCAGCAAACATAAAACTTGAATATTTTCAAGACTTCCATCCCCTTACAATAAAACCATCACTTCGCTATATAATCTAGATATTGACTTATGTAAACATTATATATAATACGACGCCGCCATTTCAGCACATAATAACTACAAACTGATAGCTTATATATATGTCATACCTTAGTGATATCCGTAAAACTTGTTTGATTTTCACTCCCACGAATTAGGTGGGAAATATATACATAATGCATAACAGAACCTTGTTGATAGTTCCTTAAGTTTTGGAACCAACCTTGTTCATAGATGATGCGCAGTTCCACAGAAAAATGCATTTACATTCACATAAAAATCAAACTGAAGAATGATACCAATCCCTCTCCTACCTTATATGATTCGATATACTATGAAAAGTCGCCATATTACTTCCCTCAACAGCAGTTATCCGTTAGTATTTCCGTCACCAGTTCAAAATTAATGTGAGCTTCTACTCGTTCGTCGAACAAGGGGTTTTAAGTTACAGATTACTTGTATCGTTAAACTATCCCTTATAAACTTTTACTATCGAATACTATAAAATTACTATGAAAAAACCCATCAATATACTACAATATATATGACAATAATATATATAGTAGTTTCTTTGCAATCAACTTTTCGAGAAAATTTTGGGACATTTTTTAGGTATTCAGAGTAAATAACTTTAATTACTTTCTATTGTGATATTAAAAATGTCTATAGACATTTAAAGCTTTTTTCATACTCAATTCAAACCTTCAAACCCTTTTGTTGTTTGTTAAGAAATCAAGGGGCGACGAGGTTGGTCAGAAACGTGATCACAATAAAACGTCGGCCCTAGTATATTGATTTTTATTGAGTTCTTAATGTAATTTTTCAGGGTTTGGTGAATGTTTCCAATATTCTTTGAAACTGATAAGAGGTGTAGGTATAATTTATATATACCTATACCTGTATAATATTGTAGGTATAATATTCTTTTGACGCAGCCCACTGTAAATAATATATATTACGCGTCACAGTGCCGTTGAGTTATCTGTATATTATTCTTTTGACGTATCCCGCTGTGAATATCGTGTTCCCGATCGACTTTTACGTAAACTTGATAAATGTTACAAATTCTAGATCGTTTGAACAAAGCAAAAAAATCTTCTATACAAAAGCTCGACATAAAAAAATATATATATATACAAAAAGATATTTCGTCGAGTATGATATAGCACAGAAATTTTCTATAAAAATCTTTCGTTAAGTTGGGGCGCCATTGCATCGCGTCGATAAGACACGGTCCATCTGTGGCGCATATTTGATAAAATACAATTTCCGATGTTAAAGTCCTCAATAGATCGTGCCGCTGGAGCGTGGGCCATGCAGTGCTCATGCTCGACAAACTAAATAGAAAATCTGATTAGGATAGCGCAATTAATGGTGAGATATTTTGGTTCAATTATTTTTGTAGGAACACTAAAGTGTTTTTCAATCGTAAAAATGATACGCACATTTGTAATTTTGTAATGATAATTATTATGCTTGGCAAATATTATGTTATTATTATGTTTTGTTATGTTCGGCGCAATGTATATCGAAAGAAGGCGTAAACGAAATATATTGAGAAGATTATGAGATGGGATAACCTAATATTCCAAGAAATGTAGCTTCAATGTTAAACAAGTGGAATATGCACAAGGTATGTATAAAACAAATGTAGAAATTTGGTTTAGAGATCTGGGTTGCAGTAAAATCATGGCCTTCATTGCTTTGCGCTTCAGACATAATAACAGCTTCGGCTGATGTTTAATGACATTGCACCGTACTGTACAAAATAACATTTTAAAAAAGTTGGAAAATATTTTTCTGGTTCTCATAATGCCTCTTATTCGTCCTTGGTAACTTTATAAGTTGAATCTCCGTGAACTGTTGGATCAGCCTCTCGCCTGTTGACTCATGGTTCTTCTACCGCTCTGTCGACGATTTCTTAGGTTTAGTATTGAGTTGATTATTTTTAATTGTGCGACTGTATGTAGCGTTGTATGCTGTAATCCAGCAGAATACAAAGAACTTTATCTTAAAACACACATGATTATACATGGTATATAGACTAATATGACTAATATGAATGACTATGACGAATGAGTGGCAAATAAACAGAAACTACATACATTTTACTTTAGAATATAATATATAATACTGCTCATTGCAACTGCTGTCCAATATGGATGAAATATGGAACTGCCGAGCAATTAATCAACGCCCCACGCTTGATTTTGAAATAAAACCGGGTATATACCATTGAGTTAGCTTGAAAAAGTTCGTACTATATTTTACTACTCTTATGTTGTGTCCAAAAGGCACTCTATAATATTGCACCAACTGTGTTTCTCGCCTGGACAACTTATGGTTCTTCTGCAGCTTCGTCGGCGGCTTCTAAAGATTGATGACGAGTTGGTTTTGTCTCGATTGTGTGGCGCATGTTGCCTTGCTGAAACTTGTTCTTAATTATCGGCTTCATTTTTTTGAGTTTAGATTAAAGTGCGTAAAGAAAAGACGGCACACACATGCCCGTGTTGTAATCCAGCATTCTGTAAAACATGCATGAATATACTGGTGCGAACGAATGGTAGCTAGCTAGCAGTTAAATATTAATTTATTTTTAAAAATCCAAGTGGATGTTGCTTATTATGAAGACAATTTTTTCAAAGGAAACATACAAAAACGCAATAATATATATTAAACGGGCACATTCAATTTAAACCCTTTTTTCAAGTTAATTTGAATGATTTATTAAGAGTATATCGATACCGGAATTTGTTATTGTATGGTTTATTTGAGTAATCGCATAGGTGTGAAAACAGCATTGGTATTTTCCAAAGTTCGGGGTAACCTATGTTGAATATACTACACCCACCTGAGATGTCGATTGGTTGTAATGGCGTAGTGTTAGTCGGCAAATTGGTTCAGCTGATATCACATTTGAATGCAATAGAGTACGTCACTATTTGTTAATGGATTGTATTTTACCGAAAGACGTTTTCTCATTGGCTCATTTTATATGATTGTGCAACACTGAGCAATTTGTCAATATTAACATCTGAATGTCGGTTCCTTATTTTGCGCCCGCCTGTGATGTATAATTGATTGTTGAACTTGACCGATATAACCGATTGCCTCACAATGTCAGTTCAATATGTTCGAAAAAGTGTATATGTTTGAAATGTGTATGTATGTGTAATTGTCAATCATGTGCCATATATGATGTGCGTTCGGTCGAAGGCATGTGATTACAAAACTATTTGCTAATGTCGGGTTAGATTGTAAAATGTTGAATAATATGCGGCGAATAATCAGCGACATAAATTTCATCATAAAATGGTATTTAATACTCGCCATTGTTCCTTAGACAGGCATTGATTGGATTGAATTGCATACATAGTTACTGTTAGAGAAGCGGTCCACATTTGATTTTCAAATATTAGGAAAATAGCAATGAGATATCCATCGAAGATCCTTATTTTGTTGTAATATATTATATAACAATGAATTTAACATATATTTTACTATTCTTGTGCTGTGTCTAAATTGTGGTTGTGAACATCACATGAAGTGCAGGTTTCGCGTCTTGCCGTCTCGTGGTCCACTCTTTATTTTTCGGCGACTTCTGAAGTACTGAGTTGATTTTCTCGGAGTGTGTGGTTGCGTGTTGCGGAATTTGTGATCAGTTGTCGGCGCCATTTATGGACTTTTCAATGGAAGTTTATAACGAGAACTCAGCACATACATGCTTTGAAACACGCATGAATAGACACGGTCCGAATGACTGGTAAATAACTATATATATTGATTTATTCTTTAGGAATTGAATCGCTAGTTGATGTTAATTATATTGAAAATAAATATTTAAAAACCAAACACGCAAAAAAGCGAAAATATTAAATGAAACGCCCAAGTAGAATCCAGGACTAAAGTTGATTTCATAATATTATTCTGTTTTTGCGACTGAGTTTCAGAATATTAGGGATATTTTAACAATAGGAGTAAAAGTTGAAGAAGCGCTTACGTTCGATGATACGTAGTACATATCTGTAGTTGCTGATACGATGTTAAAATTATTAAGAATAATAAAATTAAAAATCAACATTGTATATCAACTTTACGTCAACTATGTTTGAAAAATAAATCATGTTTCTTTGTGATGTTACGTTTTTAAAAATTGTATGCAAAATCAAATAATGGCGGTCCGCAAAGTATATTTAATATATTACGCCCACATATGATGTTGATTGCTTATTGAACTTTATACCGATTGTCTTGCAATTTCCGTTTTGTTTACGCATGATAATGATAGTGTTCATCTGTTAAATTTACGTCGTGCCCGTGGCTCAATTTTGAAAACAATTATTACAATCATGTGCCATACATGGGATGCGCTCTGTTAGTGGCATATGAAAAGAATTATATGCTTACACTGGGTTATAAGATTGTGAAATATGTTAAATATTTCACCGCACTATAATATTTAATGTTTGTCATTATATGTCCTGTATGATACTAATACTTCCACTGCCCAATCGATTGGAACATACTATATAGTAGTGACACATGCGATACCATTTGATTGTACAATATTATAGTGAGCTATTCATCTGCAACCCATGTTCAGTTGCAAGAAATTAAATAATATTGGACGATTAATGATCTATTAATTGTCAAATAGTAGCTAGTACCTTGATTCGACGAAGCCCTGTCCAAGTTTTGTCTTTACTATAGAATCAGAATCGATGTTTGGTGCTCCCCGACTTTGCGGGTGGGTTCAAGAAAACTTCCAGGATAGTATTCTATAGTAATTTTAAGCAATCCTATAGGATCTGGAAATATTCCGATAGTAATTCTATAGTATTTGAAAGTAACATTTTTAACACTATAAAATTACCACAAAATTGACTATACAATTTTTATAGTAATTTTATATTAGGAATTCGTGTATACGAAAAGTGTATTTTCTGATAAAAAAATATTTTGTTTTTCTTGAACAACCGATGAAACCGTATAGGCGGCGTGATTAATCAATATCGAAACATCACAAAAATAAATCTCACAGCCTTCACAATCAACTTTCACAGCGTTGATCTGCGTAACATAATACACATAATATAAATTTCACATAACTATTCAATGGATATAATTATTTATTTTGTGTCATCTTTGTTCGGAGACAGTTGGCAGAAAGGAAACTCTTGTCAAGTTCTGAAATTGGTCGACAATCACAGGACGAAATGAACCATTCAGAGAAATTGTTGAGGAATGTAAGCAAATACCAAATGAAAATTTATTTATAATATGTCAATCAGTTAGGAAGTAAGTATTTGAGTCAGTACAGGTATGATGAGATGATTTGTTTGAAGGTCATTAGTGGATTAGAGGAAAGTGCAAATCGCACGCGGACCGCGTGAAGTTTCGCGGTCCCGGGAATTATTCCCCTTGTCCCAGACGCATATACCGGTGTCTCATAAGTAATAAGCACCATACTGGTATCGGTAGGATTAACTGTATGAACTAGAGTGCCATCAGAAAAATTTAACAAGGGGTCAGCATGTAAAGGCGGAATAATAATATTGTGAAGACAACACGCTGAATGCCAACGCGGATTATCGAAAATAAATTCTGCGCGTCTAAAATAAATCCTAGAGTAAGTTGACATTGAACATTTATTGATTTTTTTTTAAGCGCGTAGATGAATTGGGGAATGGGTCGTTCCTTTTTTGGAAACAGGATCATATGGATCTAACATAAGAGCAAAACGTTCCAAAATTGATGAACCCTTTTGTTCAGTAATATTTATCATTTATAGTGGCATTTACATAAAATAAGTGGCTTTCAAATTTCCAATTTGGTGAATTGCATTGTACAAAAGTTCCATTGTCTCCAGAAGCACGATGTCACGTAATTAATTCAAGTTACAAGTGTTTCTGAATTATTTTCCCTGCAAGATATTAAGATACAATTTCGTAAATTACAAGAGGATCTGCACCATAAACAGTAACTGACAAATACATCCCATCCAAGCGTATTTGCGCCGAAAAACTTGAACGACTGTATGAAAACACCAAAGGTTAGAACAAACTTTTTTTTTTTTTTTTTTTTTGGATCAGAGTGCAGACTTGGCGGATCAGAGGTATGTTTATGGTTTTCCCCCCGTCATATCCTATAAGTCCGGTGGAGCTCAGGTTTTTAAATACGCTGCTGCCCAATTACAGCAGGTGTCGACTGATCGACTTTTCACCAATTACGTGCAATAATTTCTATTACTTGTATTTTGGTGGCTTGCTCCACATCATCATATCCGTGTTTGATGGTATTTCTCTTAACATATGAAAAGTTTTTTTTATGCAGATGCATTACAGTTCAGAAATAAGGAAAGAAGAGTCACAGTAGAAGAGATAAGTTGTATAGTGTTTTGGTGTTAGAGTACAAGAGGTCTGGAAGGGAAGTAGAGAAGGAAGCATCTAGGAGAGTTAAGATTCGAAGAATACAAACTTAGGAAAATAGATAAAATGTTATGTAGTAATGAGATGAGCTTTTAAGTATTGTTTTTGTTGTTTTTAAGGTTTTGCTCATTTAAATGACCTTTTTAAAGGTTTTTGTCAATTCAGAAACACATATGAGACCATAGTGATTCTTGTACCAGTTAGTTCTTCAGTTTACATGGGATGTAGCTTTTCGACCGGATAAATATAAGGATGAGGGTTTTCGCATTTTGTGGTTAGCCTCTGTTGCAAAAAAGATGCTTTTCTATTTCAGATAACCACCCAATATTTCTTTCCAATTTGGAGTTATATCCATGTAATTCAAATCGCCGTATTTATATTCTATTCCTTTAAGAAATGTCCATGTTTTTCGAATTATGTTTTTTCGAATTATTGCTTTAAAAATTTCTTCTTTTTCTCTCACAGTGACAGTTGCGTTTTGGATATCCAGGCGTATTTTGGTTAAGATGACCGTTGATTTCAATATCATGAATAGCTTTATTATTATAATTTTATGTCTTCCATCATATGTATTATAAAAAATTTCGTCGCGTGTAATTGAGAAGCTATCTTCAACAAGGTGAGATATGAGATCTTTAGTTCTTTCTATTATATTTTCGATGCATGTACAGTCAAGAAATATGTGCGATGGACTATCTTTTTTGATATTACAGAATTTGCAGCAGAGATTTAAAATGTGTTGCCTATTGTCATAAATAAGTCCACATTTTTTCTCTTTTCCCCAAACATGTAGCCATTCCTAATAATTCGGTATGAGATGATCTTTTCCTTATTTGAGACTATGTTTCTGAATCCTTTTTCTATAAGATGTGCCCTGGTCCAATTTATGGTTACTCCGGTTTGGTTATAAAATTCCTCCACTTCTTTAAGTTTCGTATACAAGTCCCTATGTTTGATGTTCTCCCATTCTTCTTTAGATGCTTTAATAGATTTATAAAGATCTAGTATATACAGCCATGAGGCGTTAGGTTTCCAAGCGTGTGGCCTATTATTTGAGTACAGTTTATTATTAATTGGGATTATTTTGGTACCTAGTTGGTATTCTGCTTCAACATGCCAAAATTGCGTTGGCGATGTTAAAGCGATAAGAGACCTAATTTTTTCTACTTTGCAGGCTTTGATTTTACATTTTATATCTATCATGTTTATACCACCTTGATTTTTGTCTTTTATTAAATCCGTTCTTCTGATTGCTTCTATTTTTTCAGGGTACCACAGGTATTCAAAGAAATCTTTCTTTAGCTGGTCCAGAATTGTCGAGGGAATGTCCAAAACTCTGGCAGAAAATATAAGCAATGACATAACCAAAGAGTTCAAAACTATGATTTTTCCATTCCAGGTGAGATTCCTAGTTTTTGTTCTATTTAATATTCTTTTTATTGTAGTCATTTTTTCTTTCCATGTTTCATTGAGATTAAATTCGCCAAATGGTATGCCTAGTATCTTAATTTTGTCTTTAACATATGTGTTGTATTGAGAGTTCCACAACATATCCGTTGCTTTTCGGTTTATACATAGTATTTCAGTTTTATCCATGTTGATCATTTGTCCTGTTGCTAGTTTAAATTTCCTGAGTTCTTTAAAAATTTCTGTAATCGATGCCAGATTTGTTATGAAAAAGGTTATATCGTCCGCATATTGATCCAATTTTTTTTCCTGCTGGTTGAACTTGATGCCTAAAATTTGGTTATTTGCCTGGATACATCTTGCTAGTGGCTCAGCGTTTATAGCGTATAGAAGCATACTGAGAGGACAACCTTGTCGGATGCCTCTCAGTATACTGATAGGATTGGAAATGCGGCCATTCACTTCAATGTAGCTTGTTATCTCAGTATAGATTGCTTTGATCACGTTATAAATTTTTTTTCCCTACTCCAATGCGGTCTAGTATATTAAATAAAAAGGAATGATTTACCATGTCAAAGGCTTTCAAATTGTCAATAGATACAATTATTCCGGGCTTGTTGAAATGTTTGCAGTGATCAATTACGGATTTTAAATTATAGTGACAGTCATGTATGTTTCGACCAGGAATCGCACATTTTTGACTTGGACTAATTATTCCATTTAAGGTCAGTTTTTTTAAACGATTAGTAAGTATTTTAGTTATTATTTTATAGTCCACATTTAAGTTTGAAATGGGACGCCAGTTTTTTAGATCTACTTGGGTTCCTTTTTTGTATAAAAGTTTGACTCTAGCTGCGTTTGAGCTAGCTGGTAGAACTGCAAAGGAAAAAACATTATTAATTAGTATAGTGAATTCAGCTTTTATTAGGTTCCAAAAAGTAACATAGAATTATTTGCTCAGTCCGTCCATCCCAGGGGATTTATTATTCGCCATTGAATTAATAACTCGTAAGATTTCCTCTTCAGGTATGTAGCTTTCTAGATTTTCTATACTGTCTTCTGGTAATTTATTATTGTTCATGAAGTTTAGAAAGTATTTCTTTTCATTACTATCGATTGTCTCCTGTTTACTCCAAAGGTTACTATAAAATTTTTCAATTTCCTCCATTATTTCCTGTTTGTTTGAAGTTATTTTCCCATTGGCTATTCTCAAATTTTTTATTGTGGTTTGTTTCGCACGGATACGGATGTTATCGTAAAAGGATTTTGTGGGTTTCTCGCCTTCCTCGATTTCATACATATGAGCCATAGTACAGCCAAATTTTATTTTCTCCTCTAAAATTGTTTGCAAGTCCAGTTTTATCGCTTGTATTTTTGCCAAGTTATCCTGATCACCTTCTTCTATCAAACGTTCTATATTTTTCTCTAGAACGCTAATATTTTGTCTCTTTTCTTTAGCTCTCAATATGGAGTAAGATATCGATTGTTTCTTTATTTGTTGTTTAACATTGTCCCACCAGTCTTGGATAGAATCAAATTTATATAGGTCCTCTTTTGCTCTATTATATATATTTTGAATAATATTTCTAAATGGTGTATCGCTGTATAAGGATGTATTGTTTTTCCAGGTTCCTTTGCCCCATCTAACTTTTACACATTCTCTTATTTTAACGAATGGGATGAGGGGATGATCAGAAATTACATTGATTTTATGTCCTGCAGCGACAACTATCGGATTCAAGTTTTTAGAGTGATAAAATCTATCAATACGTCGACTTTGTCTAATGCTGGTATAGGTATAAACTTTCTTATTCGGATGTTTAAATCTGAAGCTGTTAGAACAAACATCTCGGAACAGCTCTTCAGTATTTGATCGTCGAAACGGCAGACATAAGTTTTTTTTATAATACAACAATATAAGCTACCATTTGAGGTAAAATAATATAAGGCGACAGTTGCGTACTTGGTTTAAAGAGTCTTTATTAGTTTTCGTATATCAGTATCAAGTTTCTCTTGTGATTTCAGGCACAAGGCAAATTAGTTTTGAGGGAAATTTCTATGAAGATAGTTTTCATAAATTGAGATGATTCATATCGTGTCATTTTAAGATTGACTAATAGTGTGAACGTCACACCTAACGTAGTGTTATCACTGAAGCTACCAAGAATCAAAATAAACAATGAAAAAAAACGAATCCTATGTTCTGCCGGACAACCATATAATATATATATATAAACGATATATTCTGTTGAAAAAAAGAAATGAAAAAATGTTTGTTATATTAAATTCATTTGAAATTGTTTATTGCCAAATCTATGAATGAAATGGGCAAAATCAACCTATTTTTTTAAGCGAGTTATAAACTTAACTGAACTTAACTGAAAGGTAAGGTAGATTACCCCCTACATCTAGCAAATTGACCCCAGGTTAAACTTTAAACCTAAACCTTGGAAATATTTAATCTAAACTGGTTTTACTGGGTAAACTCCTAGAATTGCTCCTAGCTTAAACCTCTAGTTTGCAGTGGTATATCCTAACCACCAACGATTCCCGGAGTTTGCTAAAGAGTTTGTATTTGAGGCTTCAAGTGGGAGTGAACAGGAGCAGATGTTTTTACAAAACTGAAACTGTTCAGAGGTGTGAAAAAAACAAAATATTTTGTAAATATCCACATAGAGCTTGTTTAGACAAAAGTCATAAACATTAAAAACAGCAAAATTCATATACATTTTACATTACTGGCATTGTTCTAAAGACATAGCATTTCGAAAATATCTATACAAAAAATTCAACTATTCATGTCAGTTAGTTGAAACATATAGTCTAAATTGCTAATATATCATTGATATATACTTGGTATCCACACCCAAATATGCAGCATTACTCAGATAGTTTCTATTTCTTAGCGAATGCGTGACACAGTGTTTGGCTTGACCCTTATAGCTGAAGACGAGTTACTTCACGGACAGCGTGGCAGGTACTTTTGGTTGTTGCATAATTGCTAACCCTGTGACCAACTACGAACTACGAAATAAATCGCAGTTCGGTTTGCTGGTATGTTACAACATGTTTTTTCTCACGTTACTTCCAATGCGGGCTACGTCAGAGACTATGTAAAACGAAAATGCAACTTATATGAAAAGCATTAAAGTTTCTGGGATCTACTCGTTTTACGCATTTCATGCAAAATCCTGATACTATTGTATTTTCCCATTATTGACAACTCTTTGACGGACATTGTGCTGAATGACGGATATTTTATTGAGATACGATCCGAATTCATGCGATTTTCAATTTAATTTTAATTTTTACTACTTTTTTTTACAAATGACGGCATTTCCCAAATCTATTTAAACATCTATATCAACCGAAAACCATTAATAACTTTATTAAAATAACCATATATCGCATAAAATATTCGAAAAATAAAAATAATAATGACTAATAAGACTCACAAATCTTTTTAATTTGTTATCATTTAAACTTTGTTTCAGAGTGAATATAAATAATCCTCATAATTATTGCAATCATGATCGTATGGAAAGAACTGGCATGTGATCCAATAAACCAACCAGTAAAAACATGATTTATCCTTTTTTACAGGGTACCGATTAACCTATAAACTAAGTATACTAGTACTCGATGTTTTTACCTAACATTTCCAACACTACACACGAGACGGAAATATTATACTTTCTTTTCCACTACGAGCACGTTTACTACGAGCAGGAAATTGGGCGTAGGGGGCTTTAATTTTTGCAATGCCCCGGCCAAAACATTTAGCTCACCATCGATCGACTTGATATTATGTGCAAACATTGTGATATAAACTTAATTATCATGTGCCTGAAATCAGCAAATGAGTTTTTTGTCGACAACACCCTCAGCAATCTAATTCTTCCGCTACTTTTTTTTAAAAGTTCAAAAATTACAAATGTTTTGATACCACTTTTTGTCGATACCGATGCCGATACTGAAAAATGAGTCGATACCGTCCAATACCTATGCTCCTTTAAAACACGCTCAAGGTACATCCTTAAAGGTAAAAATTCTTGAGAAAAGAAATAATAGGAAAGAAACACGCCCATATAGGATGAAATGTACTTGCAGCAAAAACACAAGAAATTGCAGAATAAAGAATTGAAGAACTGGAAACCAAAATAAATTTTCAAAACAATATCAAAAATTATCGACAGCATTAAGACAACCAATGAAGAACAACATTTAATCAAATGAGTTTCCGTCAAAATAAAAATTCTTGCTTTGGAAAAGTTTTCCAAATCACGAAAACGAGTATAAATTTGAAGATGTTTGAAGTATGTTTGGGCAAGTCGTATATATATATATATATATAAATATATATTAAATATTTTTATTGAAATTCACTATGAGCTAGGCCATAAGCAGATCCAAAAAGGTTCTAACTAAAGGGTACTTAATAGCAAAGAGCTACCAAAAGATACAGTACCAGCAACTGCACTCTAAGCAGAAAACATTCCAAACAGAACAGAGCCACCATGGTAGAGTGCAGTGAGTGGTATCTGCCCCGGGAGATGGTAGAACCATCTACCACTTTTTAAAATATATATATTGAGAAGGCTAAATTGCCCAAATCAATTCCAATCTTGAATCTGAGAATTGTATTTCTGGACGGGGTAATAACTTTTTTCTGTAATCAAAATTAAAAACCTGAAAGTTGTAGGAAAAAAACGTTGTACAAATCAGTTTAACAATGCATTTCCAAGTAGGCTACTGATCCATTTCATTACATAATAATGTCATAATACATCTTCGTCATTCAAGTGTACTTCAGTTGGCATTTCTAGGTATTGTTTAAAGCAAAATTCCAAACATTTAAAAGTATCGGTGGTATCGGCGGCTGCGGCCGGTACCGATATCGATACTCCGAAAAAAACCCATACTCGCCAATGCCGAAACCGATACCCACACATCGGTACATCTCTACTAAAAATGCATTGTATAAAGGAATAAATAGTTGAGATTACACTTGCTAATATGATGGAATAAGAAGATATATTTGCCTCATTCGACGAAAGACTACATAACTGCCACATCAATTCAATAACAGCAAGATGTAAATCATGCGCTGTTTATCAATGCTGATGTTATATTATTGAAAAAAAGCAAGTAGAATACAAAATTCTAATATTTGATCGAATCAATAAGAAAAAAACGGGTTCGGATGTTTTTATTGTTAATGCGATTGATTGTCAGACGTGCATATTGTTTGTTATATTATTTAATATCTTCGTAATGCACACCTGTATTCTCGTATGGGTTTATTTCTGGAGTATAAACAATTTCTTGGTAATGAGTTGACATATCAGGAATACTTTCATATGCGTTGTTGGTATGTTGATCATCTGTACCTGGTTTGTAACAATGAATTGAATATAAAAAGATAAAAAACAGAAAAGGATAGAGAAAAGTACACGAAAACATCTTAAAAAACAAAAAATACTCTTTGAATGTTGTGTCAAATACGTGCTTTTGTGGTGCAATGGTTCGGTATCCTGTGTCGGCGGGATGTCTCATATCAATAAAAGCGGGTTCGGAAATTTAATTTTTCTGGCAAAAATGATTTTGCGATTTTTTTGCAAAAAGCCGCAATTTTAGGACAAAAAAGAACGAAAAGTATATTGATAGCAATTTCGCATAAAAAAATGGAAAATGTAGTGTAATGTTTCATAATAATATCCAAAATCTTGTAAGGTTAGGGATTGCCTCCTTTGCGGAACTTAGGTAAGGAATGCAACATTAATTTAAGCATTTTCCTATGCAATCGTATAATCATTTTAATTGGGAAGAGTTTAATTTTTTCAGAACATCTTCATGAAAACGTTCTACTCACGCTCAACTGCATTCTCTGATTTTTGTTTTGTTTTGGTAGTTTTCAAAGCTCGTTGATTACGTTGAATTAAAAATATTACAAGTCCACATATAATCACTCCAATGATTGATCCAGCAGTTACCCCTATGATTAGCGTTGCGTTTCTATCTGGAATTCAAAATATTATCCATTAATAATGTGTCCTGTTAACCCAATAGATATTCATAAGTAGTAGTTTATGGTAAAAAATGATGCAAAAGCTGAACAATGTTGAGAATATGTATTTATTGCTAGAATAACCTCGATATAAGGTTTGAATATTAACGATATTTATGCTCATAGCAAATGACTTTTGTTATTTTTATGCATTTTCCTTATTTTACAATCGTCGTTCCAGCAACTCTCATTGCCTCCGAAAATTCCCAACAAGATAACATATTTGGAATTAAGTTAAAAATAAAATCAATGATAAATTAATAAATGAATGTAAATAAACGTTTTCTATAGCAAAATAGGTCACGTGATGGTCTGTATTTTTTCAAGATATTGTTTCCTACGAGTTCTATTCTGGTCACGGTTTCCGTGTTAAGTATTAACTAAAACGCTTTAAGGACGTGTTATTGAAAGTTTCAAATGCCGAATGCTTCAAATGTCGAATGTTAAGTAGAACATTTAGGCCCTTTACTGTCAGACAAGTTGGAGACATCTAGACTCGAATAACCGTAAGCGTAATAAAATTTAAAATATTGTTTAATTCGTCAAGCTTTGTATATATCTCTAAAAATTCTCTAAAAATTTCCCCTGGTTTGACTCTATATTATACGATGGAAAGCACCGAAATTTCCCAGATAGCATTTCAGTAAAATTCGCATTTAGGTATACTACCACGCACAAGTCCGTTATATCTGTGTTGTTTAGAATGACATAAAACAAAAAGCGAAATATAAACACACACAATTTGCTAAGATTTTTGCGTTTGATTCATCATAAACAACACTGTAGGGCTGAGTAAAACCGAATCACTTGGAATTCGAATGTAATTTGAATATTGTTTGAATCAAATCGAATCACTAATTCTACGTAAATACCAAATATCCCATTTTACTATTACAACTTGTCTCCAATGTGAAAATCAAAAAAATTATAGTTTGTAGTATATTTTCAATTTACACTTCATATTTAAACACGAAATATAGTCGATTTTGGCCAAATTTGACCAAAATAGATTGCACTTCGTCGTTAAAAATGAAAGTCCTAGTTCACTTAACAAGTTTTTGTTCCTATGAACGATTCACGATTGATTGGAATTAATCGTGCTTCGAATCGATTCGTATCACCGGATCGAATTGCCCAGCCCTACCTCACAGTCGCAACGATGATGCAAACGAACACCACACATGATAGAGCAATAATTGTAGGAAGTTTCCAAGAATCTGAAGCAAAATATATTAAATAATCCATATATCAAATATTCCTTTAAAGATCATATGTCAGTATCACTGGCAAAGTGTGTGCGGCGGGCGAGGAGAACATGTCACACTAACTGCATTGCACAATATCGAGTGAATCGCGTGACAAATTAGCATAATTATTTTACTGTACTTCCATGCTAGTGGTGTTGCACAGAGGCAAATTCACAAAACGATTTAAAAATGTTGAGGAAATTTAAATATAATTTATCACGTTGCAAAGCCTAATCCGAGACACATAATTGAATATTGCTAGTGTAAATAGTGAATTTATAGTATATGAGTTTAATTTTATCACCTTCATCAACGAAAACGGTCGTTATTTTGTCAGTAGTTTGTTTTTTCATCTCAATGATGATTCCTTCGGTGATTTTAAATAAAACCTTGTCTTTGCTGGGTATGGAAGCCACCAGATAGATTCTGTAGTAAAATAGAATAACGCAAGACATTACGAAATATGTCACAGAAGCAGAAATTATCGAAATTTCACAATTTTAACTATAGTTGCCCCAAAAAAGTAAAATCATATAACTAAAGAATATATTTTAAACATTCAATTTATGCGTTAACGAGAGTAAAAAAAAATCGCCGTTTATGATACAAATAATAGTGAAGAAAAGTACTTGTAGGTTTGTCTGTTCGACAATTTTCTATTCATTCCATAATAAGTGTTGTTCGCATCATTAATACGCTGTTGACCAGCTGTATCACATGTGGTATTACTTTTATCTCCAAGGACAAAACTTGCACTTGAAACCTTGGAGTTGAAACTGTAATATAAAATACCACTATATAATAGACGATGCGTTTACAGATGGCATGTTATTGTTTTATAGATTAAAAATCATATGAAGGATTTTCTTATCATTACTTTACCCAATACAACAGGAAATTACCACGTGTTATGAAAACATATCCCGAGTTATGTTTCCTTGTTTGTATTCATAACATTATACCTTCTTGCAACATACAAACGAGTTTGTTGTTTTACTTACAAGTCTGAGCTAATCCGTTTTATCGCATATAGTATTTAATATTCATTATTTAATATTTATATTCCAAAATTTATGTGAAAAAACGTTTATTACGTCAATGAGATTTTTTACCATTCAAGTCATGTAAGACTATTCAATTAATTTTATGATATAACTAAACAAGAGATGCAATACATGAAATAATATGCATTGCATATAATGCTTAGTTTTTTAAAGTTGATAAATACTTTTCATTAAAGTCGATAAAATAAACAACCTGTTTCTACCCACACCCATTGCTATAAATTCATTACTGTTGAATTTGATTTTGACTCTGTTTAAACATTTCCTACATAATGTTTTTAAATTTCTGATTATTGTTCTTTCTTAATATTTTGCATTATTATTCAGTATTACTGTTATGTTATTGGTATATATATGTAGTTACATAACATTTACAACATAACGCATTGAAATATTCAATTTAAAATTAGTAGAAATGAGATGCCTGTTTCTCCTCAGAGCCAATGCAATAAATTCATTATCGGTCGACATCGTTTTAAGAACATTCATACGTGCTTCATCGGGGACTGTCATGTTTCTCTCATTGTCCATGATTTGTACTACAATCAGAAAGCAGCTGAAAACATAGGTTAGAAAATTCTGTCAGCAATTTACTAGTTTATGCAATGCGAGAAAGATCAAGTATCAATAAATACGTGTACTGGTCCGAAATGCGACTAAAGATACTGACTACTTCATGAGTTACCGGTACATATATTCACCGGTTCTAAATTGATTAGTGTTCTGAATAGACTGGTCACTCGCATCCCCACTCAGAATTACACCCGCTCTGAATTTTTCTCTCAAGGTTTCCCATTCGGATTACACGTCACACCTTGGTATCAAACTCAGGCGCTCTACATAAAACTGTGCAGAGATAATAACAGAATAAATTTCTTATATTTCAATGAATCAAACAATACTCTAACACATTATGCTTAACATTCACTACTTAGAGTGGATAACTCGGCCCAAGGCCCTGTAACAGCGGCCACTTATAGACGTGCTGGAAAGATATGATCCTTTCCTGTCCGGATTACCCTACCCAAATTAATGCACCCTGGGTTGAGTGGTGGGCATGGATAAGCGACTCGGACTCGCCGGGACTCGAACACAACAACCTGCGATGCCAACATGTTTAACCACTAGGCCATCGCGCCCACAACCTCAACGTCTATTATAGATTATAATACATGAATTTAAACGCAGGAAATTAGACCAACTTAAATCATGGGACAAACCCTCACTGACTTGAACGAGATTGGGAAACGTAGAATTTGAAACTAAGAGAGGAAGTAAATATACATGAGTAAAATTTTATTACCAACAATACAAACTATTTGAAGATGCAATTCAAAGTACGCTTCCGAGCTGCAACACGCAGAATGCTAACTACGGGCGACACAATGCACAATGATTGACTAAAGGTTAAACAAGAAACTGTAGATACCGCCGATGTAATTTGAGTCAGTGACCATGCTCGTGGGGAGGACGAAAGCGCCTTTAGTCGATCAAGCGTGGTATCACGGTTCACCGTGCTTGAGCAAAAGATGCAAAATTACATTTTTCGTACAATAAAATTTAAATAAAAATAAAAAACTATTTCTTGTATAAATACCTCACTGATCCATTTGATTCATCGGGAACATTGATTTCCATAATCAGATTTCCATTTTCATCGATTTGTTTTTTAACACCAACAGGTAGGAGAATTGACGGGACTGAAATTTAAAAGGTATAATACCCATTATTATCTCAAATCCCACTTGGTCCTCATTCGGCAATAAAAAATTGTCGAATCCTAATATGAACAAACGAAATATTTTCTGGTTTGTTTCTTAATAAAATTAAGAAGAAGTAAACCTTCAGTATCAGTCACACATTCACCAACTGCCACATTTGCATTTCCAAATCCCGCACATGTTTGTGCCTGAATCGATACATTGTAATTTCTGTTTGGAATCTTTGGAATTGTAAAGTTCATCATTGAAAATGAAACATTAACCTCATCCATTTTTATTGCTGAATCCGAAGAGTAAGAGCGAGTATCAGCAGACGTTGAATTAATCAAAACCTTCAGTGTTAGATAAAAGTAATTAGATTTCTAGCCAGGCAAATGCTAAAAAATCGGAGTTTTGTCTTACAAACGAAATCGGAGTACAAGAGTGTCTTAGAAGCCTAATCTCGGAAGAACATATTTGCAATTTTCACTAGCATGATATGTTTTTTAAAAAATTGTCCAAAAACAACTTATAAATTAAAAAAAAATTATACCATAACACATCATCACTGCTGCATCACCCTTTTAAACGGAAAATATACAGGTTCGTAGAAAAATTTTCTTATTTACCTTGAATGATGATATAAAACTTTTATCTGTTTTCATCGGCCAAGACCAAGACACATTACACGACCCCTCATCATTAATTTGAAGGATTGGTTTTGTCACGGGTTCTGGTAAACCTCCTGTTATTGCAAATCTAGTAACTTCATATTCCCTTAAGCATTCCAAATTTTGACCCCTACATGGACTGATCTAGATGAACGAAAAGAGTGGTGTATCGCGCAATGCTTTTTTAAACTGAACTTGATTAGAAATTCTGAAGACACAAACATTCCAAAAGCCTACGACTTAGCAAATTATTGCAGATTTGAAGTTTTGTTTTTTTACTTAAAACAAATTACATATTGAACAGGCCTCGTTTGCTTTATGTAAGACCATTTCTTAATATAATCGACAAACCACTTTTATCAATTTTCGTTACCTTGATAGAATACATTGTTGACGCTGTTAACGCAGGCACGATCGTTTTCATAGACACTTTTGTTTCTTTAATATATTGTACTTTGCGATAAGCAGTGTTTTGTTGGTCCACAATAAGGATTCTAAAACAATTTTGATTGCAATTTTTAACAACAAAGATATACTTTATAATATTACATCCCACAAATTTTAGGTTCACTTAAATTCCTGATATTTTATAACTCCAATTTAGTTAATATATTTTATTTGTAATATAAAAAACAATTTTTTTTTAAATAATAAAATTGACTAACTCGTGTGTAAATCCAACCGCACGAATATGAGGTTTCCATTCTATTAATAAACTTGAATTACAGGGTGATGATATGATGTTGATGATTGATGGCTTGCTTGAAACTGTCAGCAAACAAATATCGTTAGCTCTTCTGCAATTATCAGAAATTAGGCTATTTTTATGATACAAATAATATTTATATTAAATTCCTTAATTTGACCTTTCTTTCGTAAGTAGTATTGTCGCAACGCACTTCGGCACAGTCATATTTACTACAAATTTACCTAATTTCTGTTCTATTATAAAGTTACATATTCTATTATTCCCAAGTTTTTGTTTTCAAAGAAAAAATAATAGTTCTTCTGTGCTTTGATATGTGCAAATCAACACTTTTCAAGTAATTTCTGATTTTTCCAATTTCACTTAATAATTTTCACTATACGTACGTCAATTTATATAAAACATGTACATTCAAATATCATTCACAGACTGTCCACTTAGAATTAAGATCATTATAAATGCCCTGTAGACAGACCTTTTATATGAATACTCCTTGAGTCGACCCCAAGAATATTTTTGGCCTCGCATTTGTATTGATCTTCGTCTGCTAATGTTATCTCATCATTCTTTAAGTACAGAATCGATCTTCCATTTGTTGCAATTTGATAAATTCGTTGATTTGTTGAGAATGTCAGCTTGGTTGATCCTCTAAACCAATGTACAGTTGGTGTCGGAATTCCAGATGCTGAACATGTAAACTTACTTCTTCCACTTGTTGATGTTATAGTCATGGTAGCCATAGTAGGTGATATTTTTAAGTTATTCGCTTCCACATATTCTATCAAAATATATAGGAGATATAAAGTATATTAAACTATGCGATAGTTGATTCAAAAAAGAACCATTCATAATAAACAACGATATATCAATTATTAAATTTTGATTTCGAACAACGCGAAACGAAGGCACGATATTAGCTATATATATATCGTATACTAAGCATGATGCATGATGATGGCATCTCAGTTTTTCCTTAAGCTAAAAAAAATATTTTCCTAAAAAAAAATTACCTAAGTTAGTATTTAAATTGTTTAAAATCAAATTTATTTCAACTAAAATTTAGTAAAATATTCAACCATCTTCTAGATGTATATGGGTCAATACCAAAATGTGAAGCTAATGTAATATAAAACTAGGTTGGATTCTGTTCTCTTAGATTTATTCCGTGATTTTACCTGAAACTGCCAGCACTAATGTGCAGATATTACTGTTAGGATGAGAATGTTTCAAATCCAAATTGGTAAAATTATGTGGTGATACAGGCAGCCTTGTCTAATATACAATGAATGAAAACCATTTTAAACCCTATAAATCTAATGTGTTCATTTTTAGGCAATACTACCCTTGTCCAAGATAGTTCGCTGAAAATTATACAAACAAATAGTTCATTTTTAGTTGTTGTATGCAATTTTTCATATTTTAATTTGTAAATTTCATGTTCTCGATATGAGAATTACAAAGCCAAATCGCCATACGCGTTAGTAGGTATACTGACTTTTATATTTAAAGAATGTTCAAGTGACTTACTAGCCGCACCCAACCTGACTAGATTAAATCATAAGGCAATTGACTCTAGAGTCTATATAATTAGCAAACAATCGACGAATACACTGCACAAAAAAATGGAGCAAAATTACTGGTTTTTTACAGTAATTTTACTTGGCGGTATTGAAAAAATTCAAAATTGAGTTGTTGATGGAACGTGCCGCAAAGGTGTAGTCCATCAACAGCAGATAATTTGCATAAATCTCATCCACATGCCGTTTTTTAACTTTGGAAACATGCAAGTACTGCAAATGACCAGTAAATTTACTGTACTTTTGTTACAGTATACAAAGTGCTGATCAAGCTGAAACTCGGTCGTCTAAATGCAACTTTTATCTGTTGTACTCGTCATTCGGAACATTATTTCTTATTTTCTCAACGTTTTTTCCCATTTAGTTAAATCTTTTATCACGTTAGAATGCTGGCAACGCGATTGTTAAATATTCTTCATGTTTTGAAAACAAATGCAAACCTAACACAAAAATGGAAACATCGGGTATAGAGTATTTGCATGGATTTGAAGATAATTTTTTAAAATATATGAAACCGGAATACAGTTAAGATTTATACTTTTGTAATAAATTACTCGGTCCCATGAACAGTTGATACTTACGAACCCCTCTGAGTATAGTGAATAAATGAATCAATCAGAACGGGGACGTGAGTCTTCAACATAATTTAACGCGCATTGCCAAAAATCCAACCGCATTCTTTAAATATACGCCGGTTTGGGAAAAATAAATTATTCTGGATTCACGCTGGTCGTGCAGATTTTTTGGAGTACAGCTCTGTTTACAAGGATTACAAAAGCTGTGAAATCACGTATTTACATGTCATCTGAACAATGAGCAATTGTTTCAGTGTTTTTCAAAAATAAGAACATCTGATTATTATAATTTAGCTGATACTTACAGACCTGTAACAGTCGGACAAGAAAAATTATTTAAAATTTATTCTTCAAGTCTATCACAAACCTTCAAAAGTAATTTAAATTCACATTTCTTGCCCAAAGTATGACATAAATGTAAAACTATATGTAAGCAAGCATTGAGTACTCATTTATACTCATTGACAAGGAAATTTTAGATTTGTATAACAAAGGATGCAACAAAATCACTGATCCTTGAAAGTCATTTTATTTGACGGTATTGTAAAAAATTCAAAATTGACTTTTTTGGCCAAACATGGGTGTTGACGGTCCAGCAACAGCCCATAATTGGGAAAAATCTGATAAAAAATCTGATAAACCTGGCGTTTCTTTAACTTGGGAATTATGCAATTACTGCAAATGACCAGTTAATTTACCGCATTTTTGTTACAGTGTACAAAAATGGTTCTCACTACATTAAAACATAAAACAAAAAATGTAGCAATATATATTAAAATTCTAGATTTTTTTTTATCACTATACTGACGTAAATATATTTGTCACTCCGCTCATGAACGGAAAAAAGTTTCGCAATGGAAATTACTCCTACCTTTCATGCATATGGTTTTAGCATATACATTGCTACTAAAATCAAACACTCCATCTTTTGTAAACTGTGAATAATTTTCCTCTCTCCCTCCGTTTGGTTCTCCAGACCCTCTATAAGATAAAATTATTTAAAAAATAGCCAAAATACTAATTTTCTCAGAATTTCTACAGAAGTTCGGGCAATTGCGGTTTAATTTTTTTAAAACTTATTTGTAATCGTATATTGCTGTTTCTCCATATATGGTCAGTGATTGCAATATTCTTTTTTTATTTATTAAACTGTTTCAAATTTTGAAGTTTATAAAAAGTTTGTAAAGTTTGTTACCTTCTTTTTCATCTAGGTTTATTTATTTCAGAAAAGGCTTTAAAAATAAGATATTAAATTATGCAGGCCCAGCATAATATATCAACAAAAATACGTTCGGATTCATTTGTTGACAGCGATGACCAAGTGTGGTAGTTCGGTAAAGTACGAAATTTTTATCGTACTTACAACCAACAAAGTCATTTCGTACCCGACTTTGTACAGTGCTTTTCGAATAAATTTTCGAATCGTACTGTTAGATAATATTTTTTCCGTGCATCGTACTTAACTTCGTACCAGTACGATAAAATGTTCGATTAATATTTCTCAAAGATCATTCTAAAGCAGGTACGGTTGGGTTATTCAACAACCTAGGGTGAAGCCATATTTGTAAAATCTGTCCCCCGCGAGAAACATCACCAAAATCCTAGATTAAAACTATACAGTTTTGTGTTATGTGGTTTGAAATTCAGCACAGTAAAACAGATATGTGACATGACCCATCTTAATCTGATCAAAAAAATAAGTTATATTTTTATTTCCTAACCTGCCGCCGCTTACAAGCATTTCGAAATTGTCCTCCAGTTTATAAATTCCTTTAATAGATATTTCCTACCTTATTTGCACCCACGAATCGTTTGCAAAGCGACAAAGACGTCAAGGAGGAGAATGTGGTGTAATTTGAAGGCAGGAAAAAGAGTACGGTACTGCTCAAAATGAGTATCGAACTTTGTACAATGAACCGTAATGAAAAATCGCTCCGTAACTAACTTCGTACCGTACCATACTGCCAGCCTTGGCAGTGACAAAGGCGACATTAAATGTATACATCATCATATTCATTTTTTTTTAACAAAAACATGTTGTTTTTTGAGAAAAATTCTGAGTTCGAAAAATACAAAAACGTTCAGAATTGAAAAAAGCAATTCAATTACTGAAAACAATTGATATCAACAGTAATATAGAGATGCTATAATAATGCCACATCTTTAAATAGATTTGTCCAAACCAGAGTTGTAATACTCATCTATGTAATCCAGTAATAACAACTAAAAAAAGATTTTGAGCGAATGTTTTAAGGATTTCTATATGTTCTTCAAAAATGTTGCAAATATAAGACACATTGGCCATTAAATAATTTTACCCAAATATTCGGCTTAAATTAAAAATGATCTTTTTCGATTTTTCCGTTTTTGCCTCATTCTAACAAGTATTAAAACAATTCGCGATTGCATTTCGTTCTCCGAAATAAGTTGAAGTTGACACTAGAAACCCTCTGCCCGACGTTGTCATTATGAAAAACGAAAAGAAAACAGCGATAAAGATGAATAACTTAGTTTCAAAGCAATGGCGAATCTCATTTTTTCCCTGTTTATTTAATATTATCACTTTTCATCAACCATGGATGATGTAATGTCATTGTTGTGCATCTGGAATAATTAACATCTGGACTCAGGCATGTTTGTATCTACACATACATTTATGCGCATAAAACATAACTATTTGGGAAAATTTTTATTGATGGCGACATCGATAGGGCTATAGGGGCGTAGGAATATGAGTCGCGCAGAAAATGTCGCCTTAAAGGTCGCTCAGAAGCAAAGTCACCTGAATTAAAAGTCGCCCATAAAAATGACCCCTTTTTTGCCAATACATTTCCCCATGTTTCGGTTATATTGATTCAATTGTTTTTGGATCTTGTATCATGAATTATAGACTGACATACGTGAATGATGTTTGACTACGATGGCTCATGTATGCATCGAAAGAAAAGAATAATATATATCAAGAAATAATAATAAAAATAAATGTTTGAGAAGAATTCAACCTGTTACGGCATGACTGAAACAGTTTCTCCACTGAGATCAAACGATTAGCAGAGGTTAAAAATGTTTGCTAAATTAGATATGTTCCTGTAAAAACTCCCGATTAATCATTCAAAAATTAATCCTGATTCTTACTTGGTGGCCGATTATAACGCTTGACACCGAGATCAAATCACTTCGCTGATTAGCAGGTGATAATCTTGTTATAGATTGTTAAATTTATGCTCCTTCGGGTCTATAATTTGAGTAAAATTAAGTTATTACTACACATAAAGATATAATTCTCTTATTCAAGGTTGGAATTTATTTGGCCATTTTTGCGAATTGGCAAATTTCTCCAAATCATGAATTTTTATTTCGTCGGAGGCTCATTTGATTAAATGTTGTTCTTCAATGGGTGAATTAATGCTGAAGTTTAATTTGAATGTTTTTTTTTTTGAATATTTCTATTTGTAGGGAGTTCTCCAATATTCTTTGTTCTGCAATTTCCTGTATTTAATTTCAAGTACATTTCATCCGCTAAGGGTGGGTTTCTTTGATATTAGTTCTTTTACGAAGAATTCTACTGAAATTTTTCGGAAAATTTTAACTTCAAGAATGTGCTTTGAGTATATTTGAAGGCATTGGTTGTGAGTATCGGTGTCGGCGGTATCGGTAATTTTTAAGTATCGGTGATATCGGTATCGGCTCATTTTGCAGTATTTCCATCGGTATTGGAATCGACAAAAAGTGATATCAGTTCATCTCCATTATTAATCGCGCTGTTGAAAGATTGTGCTAAATTAAATATGACCAAGTGAAAACTGTCGATAAAGTCATTCCAAATCACTTCTCAATCATTGATACACTCTAAATAAGTTAGGTGTTGGGACAAAGAACAACTTTACTCAATATATTATAGGATTACTAAAGATCAAGCATCAAGCAATTCTTCTTTCTCTACTAAATTCAGTCATTGAAAGTTAATAGCATTCATGTTAGCGTCACATGATTTCCTGTTTTTTACCTATGGTAAATAACAAATTTTTAAGCGCAATTTGCAATATACAGAATAGAATGGTGTAATGGATTTTAAATATATTTTTTTGTTAATGACAAGTTTACACAATGACTTTAGACTAACTCATTATGATTTTACATGAGATAAATGAGAAATTTATATTTGTATATTTCTATATATTTTTTCGGCTACGCGTGATGTTGTTTAAGATTTATATAACGGGAAAATACATTGTTATTTTTCTACGATATCTGAGGTTAATAATAAAATTGCCAGTGATAAAAAAAACAGCACACCAATTATATGATGTTTTAAATATTTCCGCCGTAGATTCTTATAGTTTTATATTTTATTGGGGGTTTAGGGTGGGATATAGTTATTTACTAATTTTTGGGCGCGATGGCCTAGTGGTTAAACATTTTGGCATCGCAGGTTAAAAATCTCGGGTTCGAGTCCCAACGGCCCCGGTTCGTTAATCCATGCCCACCACTCAACCTAGAGTGCAGTGACTTGGGTAGGCGAAGCTGATCAGAAAAGATCATATCTTTCCAGCAGTTCTAACCATGCCCGTCTAGGCCGCTGGAACAAGGGGGCTTTGGGTAGGGTGTTCCACGTCAAGAATTTGCCCATAAAAATATATGTATATATATATAATGAAAAAAAATATGCCGTTATTAATCAAATTTATTAAAAAAAATAAACTGGCATGTGAACCATATTAATGATTTTCATTTTTTTTTATATCCCTTAACATGTTGGCACATACATAATTCGTGGTTGCACTGACAACCAGAATATTTTGTATTCATTTCCCATGGTCATAGCAAAGATTTTGAGTGGTTAAATAGTGCTTGATATATTTCTTTGGATGAGGCGTAAACAAGACCAATGCAAAATTATAACAAATCAACAAAGCAGAAAGAAATATCTTATACGGTGTTCGGTTATATTTTTTGCTGTCCTATGTATTATACTATTTGGGCATTATATTCATTTTTACGCCTTTGTTATTAATATGTTTTAAGTATTGTGTCACTTATTTTATATAGACATTATAGAGTACCCTTCTATCTTTTGTACTTTAACGATTGAGTATATCTCTCATGGACAATGAAAAATATATTTACCTAAGCCAGGGAATAGTGATCGTAACAGGTGTTCCATCACTCCATTTCCAGTTGTTTTCTGATACTTCATCTGTTGCCCCATACCAGTATAGACAACCACTAGCACATAAAAATGATAAAATGTCATTAAATTGGATTTATTGGAAAAGATTTGCGGGTTTCGCAAGCGTTGTTTTTTGTTGGTGGGCGAAACCGAATTATTTGGAATTTGAATCCGATTCGAATAATTTTTCCGAATCGGATCGAATCACTAATTTTATGTGAATAACAAATATCTCATTATTACTATTACAAATTTTCCCATTGTAAAAATCAAGAAAATTATAATTCATTTCGGATTTTCAATTCACACTATATGTCTAAGAACACCAATATTTTAGCGACAAAATATTATCGAATTTGGTCAAATTTGACCAAAATCGATTGCATTTTGTCGTTAAAAATAAAAAATTCCACTTTGTTCAGCAAGTTTTTGTTCCCAGAACCGATTCACCATTGATTCGAATAATCGGTGCCTCAAATCGATTCCAATCCCCGCATCGAATTTCCCAGCCCTAATTGTATGGATATTATAGAAATCGCTGAGCTAGTGTCGTAAAGTCCACGTATTCGTAATTCCAAGACGAAATTTACTCACGTGTGAATGTTTGCATCAATATACTGAAAGAAAATAGTCCGGTGGCGTAGAGTTTTATATAACAACAAAAATTATTTTTTACAACGTTGATTCCTTAATATATAATTTCGAATGGAAATTTAACTTGAAAAGTTTATGTTTCAGTGAGGCATGCGGTTATACTAACAACTACATCTGAAGTCCTGATCAGAAGGCGTTTTATTACTTTTTGAATCATTTACGAAATAATTTAAATATTGCAGCGACAATAATATTGATCAATAATTGAGGCTTTCGCTCCAAATCGAAAATCTTATTCAAATTCCACAAGTTTTCCGTCAAAATTCAGAATTTTTTTTTTAATAAATGACAAAGAAATTTTAAATGAAAGATTGGAGAATCTACTTGGTATCTCAAATGATAGATAGTCAATGAAGAAATTATGCCGCGCAATTTTTGCACGTAGCTTCATTTCCAGTCCACCTTTGCTGTAACCGTACGAGGAGTATTGAAAAAATATTTTATATCAGAATTTGGAGGTCTATGTTGAGGTTTGTTGGTCATAAAAAAATGAAAACCACCCTTCAATGTTTTTGAGACCGAACATCTTGTCCGTTCCATCCCTGGCTCATAAATATATCATTGGATAGATAAAAAAGCGTGAAAACGCGGGCTTGATACTGATTTGACAAAGGTCTAAGCTGAATAAACAAAAAATAATTTCAAGACGTCATACTTTGTCCGTCCGCATCTTTTGGAGCGCGTACTCATGGTAGACCAGGTGATGACAGTGTTCAGCATGGTCCGGCGAAAACCTTCGTAGTACTGTGTGCACAGTTCTATCCTTTTCTATAATTCCGTTTTCAAAAAGCAATTTAAGCGCGTGATTAGCGTTTTAACTTCTATAGATTTAAAAAAACAACCTTGATATTGTGTTATAAACATCATTTCTGATTGAAATATCTTCGAGCTTAATCATTGATGCACCCTCATTCGAGCAGGCATTCATAGCGTCATTCCATCTATATTGGGAATCAGAAAATAGAAGTTGGTAGTTCGGCTTTAACACTGATTTCCATCCACCTGAATCGGTATAGGGATTATTGGATATGATAAGAAAAAATGCCTCACTTTACTACCTCAAGCATTTGAATTCACTTATCCTTAAATCGTTTTCCAAAGACTCGAGAAAGTCCAATTTATGTATAGAAATTCGTCAGTAGGAATATTGGCCAGCATTGTACTTGTTGAAGATGTTAATTTATTGCAAGTACAGCAGAAGCAATAGTGATTTTAACAATCGATGTAAATGTTCAATACGAAGTTAGATTCAAATATTGTCTGACGCAATACATACAATTGCTAAATAATTACAACTCAGTAAACGCCCAGTATAGCTTACTTGCATTCGATGTCTCGGAAATTTCTAGAAGAATGATCCAGCACACATAAAACTTCAATATTTTCAAAAGCTCCATCCCATTATACAATAACTCAATAACGTCTCTAGATTATCTAGATACTGAATTGTGTAAAGATAATATACTACGCAGTCATATCAGCATGTGATAAACTACAAACTGTTGAACATTTGTTAGTGTCATACCTTCGTGTTATCCGCAAAACTTGTTTTGATTTTCACTCCCACGTACTAGGAAATATATACATAACAGTAGTTTGTTGTTAGTTGGTTGCGTTTTGGAACCAGCCTTGTCGATAGATCATGCGCAGACCTACAGAAAAGCGTAGTTACATAGAATGCATAGAACGCGTATCGGTGATTCGACACATCAATATTGAAACCTCATAAAAATAAAAAATATATTCAATGCCTTCAAACTAGCGTTGATTTGTGTGGCTTTAAAACTCGACTCGTTGAAAACATTCAATGGATTAGGAAAACTTATTTTAATGATTTTTTCAATATATATTTTATTTTCGGAACACAATTTTTCACGCCTTCAAATAATCTATATTCATGAATAGAAAGAAAATATATAAAACATACGTAGTTATATCGGTAACCTACGAACTGTAAGAAAATTTTCTGTGTTGTGCGTTGTTGGTATGCGTAAACCAGATTTAAATTTTCACTCACACGTTCTGAGGAATTTTACGTATTCGCTTAATATGATTTGAAACCCAGTAAAAAGGTAGTGAACAAATATATATTATTATGATAGATCGCCTTGCTTTGGTGCAGTTTATCTGTGAATTACGGGACCTAACCAAAATTCGGCTTGCGGACTTTTTTAAAAAACTCGGTAAAACGCTACATGTTGAAATTTTATTCTTTAAATTTTCAAGTATTGTTTCCTGATAGAAACCACAGCTCCGCTTCTGATAGCGGTTGAAAATATCGTATAACTACGTCACAATCTGTAAATATGAATGCTGCGAAGCTTAAATTTAGTAACATAGCATATTAAAGCAACAACTAGTTGGTTTTCTTATGCCTAGACAATTTCCTACGGTTTTTATTTCCCATCCCACATAAATTATAATCAAAACAATGCGTAGGAAATATAATGAGCGCGTACGTGAATTAAATTTTCCATTACCTTTATATGCGTCTGCACATTCCAGAAATATAAAACACCTTAGTTTTTAATTTGATCTCCTTACTGCCAAAAAGACCTGCTAGGAAATTACACAATTTATCAAAAAATGCTTCTAGTCAATAGGCACGGGCCTTTTCAGTGACCGTGTATCTACTATCTAGCCCAAGAGCGTACAATATGTGGCGAAACGCTGGAGAATAGAACTCTCGACCTTCTGGACAATACGATTGCCTTTGATCGACAGAGCCACAGAGCCGCAAAGTCTGCGCGGATCAATTGATCTTTAGAGTCTTCATCAGCAACAGCGTCATTCAGCGGTGATTAAAAAGGTTGCACAATCAGAATGTACATTTGCCAAGGCTTTATATGTTCCGATAAAAAGAGCGTGGTCCGCACATTGTCGAAGGATTGCTTAGTATTAGAGATAGTCGATAACTTATTTGGGCTTGCTGTCAATGTCCTAACCCATTCCATTATCTTTACACTTTTTTAATACGAAAGCATAGATGCAACTAAACTCAGTTCAAGATGGCTTTCTCTGGAGTTCTTCCTCCACAATATAAATATCAGCTTTTTTAGCTACGCAACCCCCCTTAAGCAAATGACCAATCACTCGATACATAAGATCTTCCAGAGCAGTTTCGGAACCAGGTTTACCCATTGTGCATCTAGTGTTAACCCTTGCCCCAAGGGGTCAGTTACAACGCGACAATATCTAATTGATGACTTTAATAATTCAATTTGAAAAAATGCCTTTTATAAATCTCATACTATTATATATTTCCATTTCGCCATCTAGTTTGCAAAGTTAAATTAACATTATAAATGAGGGGTTGTTGATATTTACTGTATCTATCAAAATCTGAAAAAAACTTCCGTTAGGCTTTTTCACGAGAAAGGAAAGATTAACATACTCAACATATACTCCTATATCTTCAGGTTCGAAGAAAAATCCGTCCGCTTCCAACTCATCAAACTAGCGATGGAGCTCTATCAAAAGTTTTTTTGAATATTGGGGTAAGCGCCCATTTCTTTTTTGGCCCGTTTTTACTTTGTTACCCGAAACGTAATGCAATGCATGAAGAATATAAGATGAATGTGCACTATAGATTTTTTACGCATGTTGCATTAAAATCTTATGCCTGAACTAGAACACTGGATGAATAATTCCTTAAATTTAACATCAAAACAATGCGAGAACATAAAAAATGCAGTAATATGTTGCTGTTGACAATGTGTGTAAATACTTTTCAACAAAATTTACGAACCATAACATACGTATTTATAGATATATTGTTATTTATCTAATCGTTGTCGCTATTAACATCCCGGGATTGGAAGAAGAATGTTTTTCGTTAAAATATTTTGGAAACTGACCAATACAAAATATAAAATCAAAGCTAAATTTAATCTTGGAAACGTTTTTTTAAATATGACTATATAGGAACAATATTTTATGCAGCAATCGACGCAGATTCCATGTATTGTATAAAAAATAATATATTTGGATATTCATGTGCCAGTTTCAACAAGCTCCAACTTAGGATTTTTAGAAATGCACTATTTGCAAACGTTAGTCCTTGGTTTTCAGCGTTGGTCCAGGTGACTAGTTGGCCTAGTTTGGAACCAAGGCGTTACCAGAATGTAGTAAACTAACGCTAAGAATGATAAGATTATAAACGATATTAATTTAAGAAAATATCTTTTATTTTTTGAAAACCTCCACGAGGTTTGCAAGAGGTGTCGTTCAGCGTCGCGGTTGAGATCCAAAGTATTCTCCACACTCGCGCAAGAGCTAAACGTAGTTCGACTTTCGTAAAAAAACCTATAGGTAATTTGACTCCACAGCGAGCGTTATGTTGAACTCTTATAAATAACGAAGAGTCGACTATACTCGAAATATCTAGAAATTAAAGATTCAGAGAAAAACACTTGCCGTTTATTCAAAACACAATTAATTATTTTATTTTGCAAAATTTTCTATACAAATATTCGTTGTTTGGGGCAAGAAATATGTAACACAATTTTCTAGAAAAGAATAAGACACGTACAATCTGCTCTAATGGTTTTTGACTGATTGTGCTATTACCTGCATCCTCAGTTGTTATCCCTCAAGTTAGATCATGATATATAAGAGAAAAAACAGTATCATAAGTTGGAACAAATGTATGAATATGCATATCATTGTGTTGTACATACACACAAACGAATTAAATTGTCTAAACGTAAAAGATCAATTTACATCGATCAATTATTTTTGATATTGATGATGCATGAATCATAAATCCCATGTTCATTTTTGTCTTTCTTTACCAACTCTTAAACAACTTAAACCATAACATCGTGTCGTTGACTGTAACCGTTGCTGATAAAACTGCTGGAGTTTTGACGCTCCTTCTCGTACGTCTGTCGAAAAGAAAAAATTGAAACTATATCACACAAATATGTTTTAAATAAAAATATGTCTCTATTTGTGAAAAAAATAATTTAATTATTTTCATAAACATGTATTATGCGCTATTACCCATTCCTTATTATTGAGTTTTGAAATTGCGTTTATTAAACTTTGGAAATAGATAATTACCTCAAATGATCAGTAAATTTAACGTACATTTGTTACAGCGTAGTACTCCGCTAGTCAGGAAATATAAATAGTCATGCAAAAGACTCAAATGGACCTGTCGATATACCCGTGATTAAGGTGAAATATTATATCCCTAAATTAGTGACTGAAGTGCGAAAAATTTTGTAAAAATAAAATTTGAGGACCCTCAGGAGGCCAGGTTTTAAAAATGTCCACTGTGCGTCGATAGCGCACAACAAAGTACTTAAATGTACATTCTGTTGTGTTCTCAGTCAGTAGTGAATGGGAGCCACGACACTACGTACACTAAACGCTACAATGTTCACACCAGCTAGGTTTGATTGTAAGATTTGGTGATTGAAATATGGCACCATAATGGGTGCCGGAGCCAACAGCCTAAATATTGACTGTAATTATACTTGACAACATGCTTCCTTCTAAATATTCTGGTATAATACTGCCAAAGTATTAAATTATAAGACCTAATTTCCTCAGTTAGTTAAACACGTTGGTATCGTAGGTTGAAGATCTCGGGTTTAAGTCCCGGCGAGTCCGGCACGCTTATCCATGTCCACCACTCAGTCCAGGGTGTAATAACTAGGGTAGGCTAAGCCGAACAGGTTAAGATCCTATCCTTTCAGCAATTGTAACCCTGTCCGTCTATAAGTGGCCGCTTCCACAGGATCTTGGACAGTGTGATCCACTCTAAGAAGTTGCATTAAAATAATTGTATTAATCCTTCAATCTAATAGCTGACTCTAACATTCATGTTATTGATCACATTTTAAATTTTAATCATATTTTGATAAATTTTTAATAAATACAATCTTTCAGTTAAGGGATAATGGCGATATTGCAAAAAAGTCTTCAGTTGTGGTGAGGAAAACTACACGGAATCGACCAATGCAAATATTCCTGATTAAAATTTGGCTCCAAAGATTTAGGAAAATTATTGAGTATACCTTCTATTTCAAATGGCCCCGAATTATTGCATCCTAGGGACAAGGCGGAGTTCTTTGCTTGAATATTTTCTGGCAACGGCAACCTGGATTCAATCGCTAATAATATTCCTTTACCAGATTGACCAATCACGTAGAACGGGGCGGAATGTCGACAACCCTGCTCCTTGTCTCTGGACTAATTGTCAAACTCAATTCGAATGTATTTCTGTGAAGCGTATAATTGATGATGCATTGCTCAGACAAAATAAATAAATTTGTATGGATGAAATAAAAATGACTGCGAATACTTTAAATGTATAAAATTATATGAATTTGAGAAAATAAAAAAGTATGCGACAAGAAAGAAAATCGTGCATGACTGATAATTGTGCTACTTAGGTTGAGCATTGAATTTCCACGGAATGATGTTTTAAATGCTCCCGGATGTTTCAATCATTTTATTCACAGTGTATTCTGAAAAAAAAAAAAACATATTGGCGTTAAAGAATAGAGTGGTGGAATAAAATTGAAAATTTAATATTAACATATTAAATAATGGGGCGTCGAGTATGAGTGATACATTCGCTTCTAAGCATGATATATGTATAGTGAACACATTTGCCAATAAACATGAAATTATAAATATTATACCGACCAAACTTGGACAAAGTTACATGCAACTGAACTTGGGCTGCAGATGCATAGCTCACTATAATATAGTACAATCAAATATTATCGTATGTGTGTCACTACTATATATTATATTCTAAGTGAAATTGGGCCGCGGAAGGATAGTTAAGTATTTGTACCATAAGGGGCATATAATGACAAGCATTAATTATTATTTCATGGTGAAATGTAGTTGATTGTTGATAATTATTTAATTTTTCATAATCTGGAAGCCCAGTGTAAGCATATAATTCCTTAAATTATCGTTTTCAATATTCAGCAATGGCCACGACGTAAATTCAACAGATAAACTCTATCGTTATCATACGTACACGGAACTGAAATTGCAAGACAATCGGTATAAAGTTTATTAATCAGTCGGCATCACAGGTGGGTGTAATGGGCGTAGGAAAAAAGTCGTCGGGAGAAAAGTCGCCTGGATATATTAGCCCTTTATCACCAATGAATTTTGAGAACACTCATGAAAATTAATCTAAAAAAATTCAAGATTAGTTCTAAAATGTACGCACCCGTTAAATTATATATTTTGAGTTTTTGCGTCATTCCCCTTAAAGGTATTGTCTTTACTATAAGCAATATTAACTTAAATTGGGATTTAATTTCTAAAAAATAAATTATTTAGTTAGCTATTTGCTATACATACCATGAATAATCATGTGTATTTCAGAATAGTTTGCTTTGTATGGTGCTGGATTACAATACGGGCAATACAGTACCGTACAATGTTACACAACATCAGCAAGAGCTACCATTGAGGGAGAGGCGCCAAATCGTAACGGTCGTGGCTTCACTGCAACCCATATCTCTAAACCAAATTTCTACCTTTTCTACCTGCTTTATACTTTTTCTAATTTTGTCTCCTTACATTAGGCATTGCGCCGAACATTACAAAACACAACCAACGTCACAGCGTGCATCAGTTTTTAATTAAACGTTATGCGTAATTATCGAAGCACCGAGATTTTTTTTTATATCTAACGACGATGGAAAATCTACACAGAAGCATATGTCAACAATACGCTTGAAGCATCGGCGCACTTAGTAGGCCACCGAAAATAAACAAAGCAATATGTAGCGAATAATTTTATTTGGACATTATGGATTTCCTTTCTTGACTAACATAATCTAAGCGTCATATGCGGAGCATGCTTGGCTTCGTATATAAGTAGATAAACGGAAAACAGGCAATGCAACGTCATTTTTATTCATTTATTTTTTTTCATCTAAAAATATTCTTTAGAAATCGACCCTTCTCCGGGCTATTAGGGCCCGAGTGTGAATATTTCAAACTTGCCAAGCATAATAATTTTTACGGATTACAAATGTGCCTATCATTTACGCCCAAGAAATACTTTAGAATTCCACTGAAAAAAAGCGAACCAAAAAATCTCACCAATAATTGCGCTTTCCTAGTCAGATTTATTCTTCATTTCGCCAGGCATGAGTAATGCATGGCTCATGCCCTCGTGGCGCGATCTATTGAGGACTTCAACATCCAATATTTATTTTTATCAAATATGCGCCACAGATTTTTCGTGTCTCATGTATGCATCAGTAACACAGCTTAACAAACGACTTTAAACTCTATTTTTGTGCTTTTGCCTAATAGTCAACGGGGAACGCAACAGTGGAGCTTAATAACAGCATATTATTCAGATAACCCAACATCCCTGTAGCGCGTAATATATATTATTTACAGTGGGCTGCATCAAAAGAATATTATACTTAGACGCCAAAAGCATCGCGGCGCCTAACATGCATTATATTCACTAAAATATATGACGATTTTGTACTATTAGTTTAAAATAATATTGAAAAAGATTCACTAAACCCTGAAAAATCATATTAAGAATTACCACGGAAAATATATGCTAGTGCCGACGTTTTATTGAGATCAAGTTTCTGATCGACCTCGCCGCCTCATTGATTTCTTAACAAAAACAAAAATCTGTTTACTCATATAGACAGGTTGTAATTGGATAAAAATGGGTTTAGGGTGAGTGAGATGAATTAGGAGGCATCAGTGGTATCCGTTTGTCTGAGCTTTCCTCTCTAGTCACAAAAAGTATTTAAATATAGGACTCGACAGGCGACTAACTCTCGTCCATTTACAGTCGAGAATCTACATTGCAAAAGGACACAAATAGTTTTTTCTAAAAAAATACAAACTATCGAACTCTCTGTCACGAAACTGGTTTACAAATTTTATCTATTTGAGCAATTTTAAAACCTGCACACAAACACCGTCTTAGAATACAGCTCTTATAGAATATACACATATGAATCCTTGCTTTTAGCTTATTGACAAAAAAAGTGATGGTCAAATTGATGGAAAAAATACTATAGTCCATGCTGTCACGATTCAATAATAGGAATTAAATGAATTTAAAAGGATAAGATGGAAATAAATAAAATGTTTGTATTTCGTAAACATAATTACCATTCGTTGTAACTTTGTCACAATCATTCGATAAAGTACAAACTACGTTAGAAATTACACTTATGATTACAAAAGTATAATTTTGCTTATCATTGAATTATAAATGTAATTTCTAATGTTTTGGCTAATGGCATGCCCTTAAATTAGCCTTGATAGGACATTGAAATCAAAGTTAGGCCAGAACCAATGTATGTCATTGTGTTGAAGTTCTGGAATTTTTTTTACGAAGCATCCTACAAAATCTGATAAAAAGATTGTCAACGCTACCTAATATCTTATTTTATATTTAGAACTTTTTTATCACGGTTAATCCACGCTCAATACCTCATTTTCTAAAATTTTCTTTAACTATTTTATTGATAGAATTTATTGATGAGACATCAATAAGTGATGAATTTCAGCTCTGCCTCTGACCATATATCATGTTCATTTTCGACAGATCAATTTTTAAATTAACTGAGTTGCTTTAAAAATCGATAATCTTAGAGATCGGGCGGGCCGGGCAGTTTTACGGAGGTTACGATAGTGGACTATTGAGCTGTGATTTTTACATTTACTGCCTGGGAGCCCTAAAATATATATGAAAATATTTATTAAATTTTTATACGATAAGGGCGATAAATTTTCAATAAAATGAACTTTTCAGAAACAAAAAACAATAAATTACGATCAAATATTTGGTTTAGTCGATTAGTAGATAAAAAAATTATCATTTTGAGCAATTACACAGTTTAATTGTTTATTTTATTAATAGATATCTTCATAATGCACCAATGCATTTTCATGTGGATTTACTTCTGCAGTGTGAACAATTTCTTCGTAATGAGTTGAAATATCAGGAATAGTTTCATATGCAGAGTTGACATGTTGTTCACCTGTACCTGTTTTATGAATTTAAGTCATAATGTAATAATGAAAATTCGAATTCTTATTTGTGACTCAGCCAGAAACATATTATCAATAACGAAATGTACATATAATGCATACCTTTGCTGTGTAGTAGATCGATGGTTTATAATAAACATATCATATATTTTATAATATGAGAAGTTTGATATCTTAAATGAAAACTTGAATACAAACTTTTTATGCGTTAGTTGTTGTTGCCAAAAATAGACATCTTTACCTCAAATTTGTAGTATAATTTTACTTGTCTTCACTGGAGTCTGACCAGTCATATTCAAAATGAATATAAATTCTATAATTATAAGTGTTTCTTACCCCTAATATTGAGACAATACGTTGTTGCATTGTTGACAATTGAAAGAATATTACCAGCACATTTGTCAAATGAAGTTATTCAATCATATATCCGTAATGATATAAATGCAATTTAAAAATAAAATAAGACCAAATTCATCAACTTACATTTATTTTCAAATTCATTCCGTGATTCCTGCATTATATTAGTGCTAGGCTGGTTCAAATTTTTCCTAATTCCAGAATGTTGATGGCGATACATTATGAATATCACAAATCCGGATAGAACTATTAATCCACAAAACGATCCGACTGTCACTTCTACTATCAGTGCTGTGTTTGTTTCTATAATTCAAATCAATTTCTATAAAATTTTTTAATGTAGTTTGTTTATTGCGCAATGTTTAAAATGATGGGAATAAATGTATAAAAAAACATTCATTCAAACAAAACACAAACATTCCACTGTGACAAGAGTGAAGCGTAATGTCGGTTGAATGATGCTAGTTCAAATCCCGGTGGAGAATAAGTAAATATCGGAGAATAATTAGAAGTAATGCATTGTACCCTTGAACGAGGATCTGTAAGACAGGTGCGGCCATGGGACCACCCTCCATTACATTGCCGTTTCATCATTTTTCTCATATAGTTTGGATTTCAGAGGCAAGATAAATCCTGAGACCAGATATATTTTGTAAATTTTTTTAATTGTTGTAAAAAATATGATTTTGCGTACATCGAATCCCATCAAATAATCCACACACCTTATAGTGATCAACATAACCTATATAAATGCGAAAAACGACATTGCTTGATTTCAAAATCATAAAAAATGAGAAACTCTCTGAGAAACATCTACCTACCAGATTTGTTCATAGGTTCTTCTTTTATTGCACTGACTAGTCGCCATTTGCTGATTTTGAATAAAACGTCGTTCTTTTTTGGTATAGAAATCACAAAATAGATTCTGCAGTGAACAGAAAAATGAATATTGAGAATTTTTATATATTTTGTTTTTATTTTAATAGAGACAGCAATTCCCTAGGCCAAAGCTTTGCTCAATCGAAATCTTTGTAACATTAAAATATTTCTGAAAAAATCATTTAGGATTCAATAGCGCACTTTATGTTGACAAATTTGTAGAGCTGGACATTTTTGACACCCCTGCGTTTTGACAAGACAGCCACGGGCCAACAAGTCAAAAAGCCTGATTGCATGGTTTTTAATCGATTCCGCTTTTCTTACATCCAGAATATTTGACAAATTATATATAAAGGTATTTTATAATTTTTTAGATCATTACCTGTAAGTTTTGTTATTTGTAAGTTTATAATTCGTTCCATTGAAAATGTTGTTTGAGTCATTGCTACTTTGACCACTGATATCACATGTAGTTTTACTTTCATCTCCAAGAATAAAGTTTCTGACTGATTTGCTACGTCCAAATCTAACAAATATTGCATAAAGCTCTACATATGAATTTTGCATCAATTTCATGGGTCGAGTCGGTGTTAGAGAACGATATGGAAGTTTTATGCAATAACCAAGAATAACTAAGAACTCCAAATGCAAAATATTTTGAAGATGTTGATCAGAGTAGCCAATCAGCAGATGGGAATTTAAAAATACGAGGGTGCCATTGTTATTTTCTACAATAAATAATATTTGACCAATTCAACGTAAACACGTTTACCCGATTGAAATAAAACAAAGCGTTTATGACGAATGCCATAAGAAGTACTTTAATAAGCATTTATCCTAATATCATGTTAGTAATGTCATTATAATAATATTAGATGATACATTTCGGAGAGGCGTATTATGGCAACATATTATTATAACAATATATAGCTCACATATCATGTAATATATTCACACCACTCAATGTTTTGAATAATTATATTTTCAAAATAAAAGATTATGCGAGTGACTGATTAAAAACAAAGATCTAACTTTTCTGATATAGATAAATTTACTTAGCAAATTTATCAGTATGTATATTTGAATTTACTAATTATGTTTAGTTGAACTTAAAATTCACCATTTACCTGTCCCCGTCCAAAGCTAAAGCAATATATTCATTTTTATTCTGTGAGTCCTTCGGAACAGTCATACGTTCACTGTCAATGTATGAGTTGTTGCTGTATTTTTTCATGATTTGTACAACAATGAAGAAGCAACTACGGAAGATGAAAAAGTTGAAATGTAGAGCAATAGTTATGAAACACGTAAATATTCCCGCGAATGGTTTGAGCAGAAGCCACACGGGGGATTTCCGAGGAATCAATTATTAATATTTTGTAATCGATGAACACACAATTGAAATACCTCACAGATCCATTTGTGTCATCCGGAAAGTGAATTTCTATTTCCAATCTTCCTGTTTCATCTCTTTTATTTTTAAGATAGACCGGATGAAGAACTGAGGGAATCATAAATATATAAACACTTGGGAAAAATCTTTTTCATAAAATCACAGCAAGGTTCAGTGAATCGCAATTCAGAGCATAGTTATTTACGGATTCTAGCAAAGCTAAGGCAATATTTGTGACAAGTTATTAGAACAAAAACCATTAGGTTGAATATAAATAATCATTTGCCATCAGTATCAGTTACACATTCACCAACTGTAAATTTCTCAATTCCAAATCCTGCACATGTTTGTGCTTAGCAAAGTGTAAGTGACGAGTGAGGGAACATATCAACCAAATTGCGTTTTAAAAAATCGAGTGAAGCACCAATAAGATCAGCACAATTATTTTCCTTTTCCTCGATGTTTTTGTTTTGAACAGAGGCAATTTCACAAAAATCATTTTCAAATCGAAAGGAAATTTTAAATTAGGTCTAACCACGTTTCGAAACGTCATCAGAGACAAAATAGTATACAATAGGGAATTCACAAAATATGGACTAAATTTATTACCTTCGTTACCGAAAACGCTCGTTAATTCATCAGTTGTTTCTATTTCCTCCTTAATGATAATTCCTTCGCTTATTTTAAATAAAACCTTGTCTCTGCTTGGTATGGATGTTGCAAGATATATTCTATAGTAAAACAAAACAGTCATTTACATGTAACTGTACCATGATATCACACATAATATGTCATAAAAGCATAATTTATCGGAATATTAGAATCTCAATCCATGATGGACCAAAAATTCAAAACATCAAACAAAAGAACGTAGTTTATTTATGACATATTTATTATTAAAGATATATGCTAAACGGGAGAAAAAAATATCATATTTTTTGAAACACGTATTCTGAAATAGTTCATGAAACATAAAATAGTAAATTACTTGTAGGTTTGTGTGTTTGATAATTTTCTATTCATTCCATAATATGTGTTGTTCGTGTCATTACTACGTTGTTGACCAGTTGTATCACACGTCATGTTACTTTCATCCCCAAGAATAAAACTTTCACTTGAATCTTTCCCTTTGAATCTAGAATATAAAATAAATTATATTATGGTGCTTTTACACATCATATGCTTTTACACATGATTTCACTCAATGCAATAAATACAGGAAACCGTATTATGTTGAATTATGTTGATAAAACATATCCCACATAATGTTTGAGATACTTCTCGTTTGTATTCACAACATTCTACATTCTTGCAATATACAACTGATTTTGTTGTTTGTTTTGTCATTTTTTGTCACTTATTATAGTTAATATTTATATTCCAAATTTTGCGTAAAAAACATTTATTATTTCAATGAGATTTTTCAATATTTAAGTGTTGTAAGACTTTTCAATTTAGTTTATAATATGACAAAACAAGAAAGTCCATACATGATAAAATATGCATTACATATAATAGTTGATGAAATAAACTACCTGTTTCTTCCCACAGCCATTGCTATAAATTCATTATTGTTGAATTTTTATTTGAGTCTGTTTAAACATTTCCCACATAATGTTTTAAAATTTCGGATTATTGTTCTTCTTATTATTTTGCATTATTATATTGTAATAATGTTTTACAGCCTTGGTTATGTTATGGGTATATATGTAGTTTCATAACAACTGTAACACACGGCAATATTCCACTCTAAAATTATTACAAATGGGAGACCTGTTTCTCCTCAGAGCCAATGCAATATATTCATTTTCGGTCAACATCGTTTTGAGTACATTCATACGTTCCTCATCGAGGACCGTCATGTTTTTCTCACTGTGGATGATTTGTACTACAATCAGAAAGCAGCTGAAAACATATGTTATGAAATTATGTCAGCAATATACTAGTTTACACACTGTCAGAAAGAACAAGCTTTAATACGTGTATCGGTCCGAAACTCGACTAAATGCACTGACTACTTGATGAGTTGCCGTCACTTGTATTTACAGGTTCTGAATAGATAAGCCTTTTATATAGTCGTTTATCCCCTCTTAATAGACTGGTCACTGGCAACCTCCCCTCAGAATTACACCCGCTCCTGATTTTTCTGTCGAAGGTTTCCAATTCAGATTACACGATGCACCTTGGTATGAAACTTCGGCGCTCTACATAAAAATGTGCAGAGATATTAGTAGAAACAATTCGATGTATTTCGGTGAAACAAACAATACTCTCACACATTATGCTTAAGTTTCAAAATTAACCGACGAGATCTATAACAAATAACACATGAATTTAAACGCAGGAAAGATACCAACTTAATTCATGGGACTAACCTGCACTGACTTGAAAACGATTGGGAAACGTAGAATTGGAAATAAAGAGAGGCCGTAAATATACATGGAGACAATTATATTACCAAGAATGCAAACTATTAGGAGCTGCAATTCACAGTACGCTTCTAAGCTGCAATACGCAGAATGATAACTACTTGCGGCACAATGCACAAGGATGCCATTTTGAGACAGTGATCATGTTTGCGGGAAGGACGAAAGGGCCTTTAGTAGGTCAATGTTGGTTTTAGGTTTTACCGTGCCTGAGTAATTGAGGGCATGCTATTATAGCATAAGGGCACGTTCCGTACAAGAAAATTTATTTATAAAAAAATATTTCTTGTATAAATACCTCACTGATCCATTCGATTCATCGGGAACATTGATTTCCATCATCAGTTTTCCATTTTCATCGATTTGTTTTTCGACACCAACCGGGGGGAGAGTTGACGGGACTGAAATATATATAGTATGATAACCCTTATTATCTCAAATCCCATTAGGTTCTGCATCGACAATTAAAAAATATCGTTGATTACAAATATTAACTAAAGAAAAGTACTTGTTTTCTGTTTTTTTTTTTTTTTTTTTAATAAATGTAAAAATAGTTCATCATTGAAAATGATACATTAACTTCATCTCTTTTTATGGCTGAATCCGAAGAGTAAGAACGAGTAACAGCAGACGTTGAATTAATCAAAACCTTCAACGTTTGAGAAAAGTAATTAGATTTCTAGCTAGGCAAATGCGGAAAAAAGCGGAGTTTTTCTTGCAAACGGAATCGGAGTTGCAAACGGAATCGGGTCCAAAACGCAAATTATAAATAAAAAAATGCAATTATAGCGTAACAAATCATCAATTCTGCAGACACGTTTTTAACCGAAATTATATAAGTTCGTAGAAAATTGTTCTTGTTTACCTTGAATGATGATATGAAACTTTTATCTGTTTTCATCGGCCATGACCAAGATACATTACATGATCCCTCATCATTTATCTGAAGTATTGGTTTTGTCACAGGTTCTGGTAAACCTCCTGTTGTTGCAAATCTAGTAACTTCATATTCCCTTAAGCATTCCGAACCCTGGCTCCTACATGGACTGATCTAGATGAACGAAACGCGTGTTGTATCGCGTAATGGCTTTTTTTAACTGAATTGAAAATTTCAGTAGACACAAACAATACAAAGACCCCGGGTTTAGCAACTTACTGCAGATTTGAACTTTTCTCAAAACAGATGAAAGATTGAACAAGTCTTGTTTGCTTTTTGCAAGACAATTTCTTAATATATTCGACTAGCTATTCTTAACAATATTCGTTACCTTGATAGAATACAGTGTTGACGATGTTAACTCAGGCACGGTCGTTTTCATAGATACTTTTGATTCTTTAATATATTGTATTTCGCGATAAGAAGCGTTATTTTGGTCGACAATAAGGATTCTGAAACAATTTTCATCGCAATTTGTAACAACATAGATAAACTTTATAGCATTACATCACACAAATTTTCTGTGTACTTAATTTTTTTTATTTAATATCTGGTACTTGATGTAACAATAATTCACTATTGCTAGTATATTTTATTTGTAATATCGAAGATAAACAATTTTTCAAATAATAAAATTGACTAACTCGTGTGTGATTCCAACAGCATGAATATGAGGTTTCCATTTAACTAATAACATTGAATTACATGGTGATGATATAATGTTGATGATTGATGGTTTGCTTAAAACTGTCAACAAACAAATATTGTTTGCTCTATTGCATTTTTAAAATTAGGCTAAGTTCAAGATACAGATATACCTTACTTTTACCTTTCTTTCGTAAAGAGTATTGTCGCCAAGTACTTCGACACAATTATATTTACTACTAATTTTTTTAATTTCCGTCCTATTATGAAGTCACTTATCCTATTATTTCCAGGCTTGTGTTTATAAAGTATAAGAATATATTTTTCGGAGATTCGATATGCGCAAATTAACACTTTTCAAGGGATTTCCGATTTTTCCAATTTCACTTTGTAATTTTCATTATACGTAAGTCAAAATAAGTAGAACATGTATACTCAAATATATCTACAGAGTGTTCACTTAGAATTAAGAGTTTTGTAATTGCCCTGTAGACTGACCTTTGATAGTAATTTTTCTTAACAAGACACCAAGAATATTTTTTGCCTCGCATTTGTATTGATCTTCGTCTGCTAATGTTATCTTATCATTCTTTAAGTACAGAATTGATCCTCCACTTGTTGCAATTTGATAAATTCGTTGATTTGTTGAAAATGTCAGCTTAGTTGATCCTCTAAACCAATAAACAGTTGGTGTCGGAATTCCAGTTGCCGAACATGTAATTTCACTTCTTCCACTTGTTGATGTTATTGTCATGGTAGTCATAGTAGGGGATATTTGAAAGTTGTCCGGTCTCACGTGCTCTATCAAAATAGGAGATATAAAGTATATTAAACTATTCGATTGTTGTTGTTCCACAAAAAACCTTTATTATAGACAAGTTTATATTGATAAATTAAATTTCGATTTCGAACGTCGCAAAACGATGACACAATATTAGTTATATTTATTAGGGAAATGCCGATGCATCGGTTTTGGCGTGTATTGGTTATTTTGGGAGTATCGGTATCGGTATCGATCGCAAAATGGCCGATACCACCGATACCTTTAATTGTTTGGAATTCTGGGAACTTCGCTCTGACCGGAGCCTAAATCAGTTCCTGAAAAAAACAAATAACGGTCACTCGATTGACAAAACTTCTACAAAAAAGAAAGAATCAGTCAGCTCATTACAGTCCTCGACATATCAAACCTTATGTAATGAAGTGGATCTTTGGCCTACTCGTATTTGTGATTTGTCAAATTTTTCCCAAGCGAGATTTTTTGTAAGTGATTTTATTAAATTTTGTTCTACAGTGGGTGTCTTAATGCTTTCGCTAATTTTGGATGTTAAGTTTGAATATTTCTATAGGTATCAAGTTCTCCAATATTCAATATTCTGCAATTATTTTTCGAATCTTGTGTTATTGCTTCAAGTACATGTTATCCACTATGGGTGTGTTTCTTTGCTATTGATTCCCTTTTTCTGAGAATTACTGAAATTTTTTAAAAACATTTCACATTAAGGTTGTACTTTGAATATATTTGAAAGGCATTTGTAATGAGTATCAGTATTGGTTCAGCCAGTATCGGAAATTTTGAGTATCGATGACATCGTAATCTGCTTATTTTGCGGTATCGGCAAAAATGTGGTTTTGGTACATTTCTAATATATATCGTATAAGATTTTTTTTAAACTGTATAAAAATATTTTCAAAAATCAAATTCACTACGTTATTAATAAAATTTTAAAATCCGGTTCATTTTGATTAAAATTATGTAAAATATTCAAACATCTTGTGAATGTTTATGGGGTAATAACAAAATCGCCGAATGTATATTGTTAAAATTATACAAACAAATAATTCATTTCTAGTTGCTGTATGCGAATTTTTCTATTTCAATTTCTAATTTTACTGTTCTCGATAAAAGAATTACCAAGCCCAACGTGCAAAATTCGTGAGTAGATATACTGACTTTCAAAGATATACTGACTTTCGACAGGAATATACGAAGTTTTCAGGCGCTTTTAACGCAATTTAGCGCACATTGTCAAAAGAGATCCAACTGCATTCTTAGAATATACGCTCGTTTTGAAAATTTAAATTATTCTGAATTTACGCTGATCGTAAGGTCAGACTTTTTTGAGTAGAGCTCTGTTTACAAAACATAGAAAGATGTGAAATCACTCATTAACCTGAGGCCCGAACGATGAGCAAATATTTCATTGGTTTTTCAAAATGAAGAACATTTGGTAGATCCACTCGATTATAATTTAGCAGGTACTTTCTCGTTAGTAGCTGAATATTCAATATGATAAGTATACATACATTACACTACAGCCCTGCAACAGTAGGGCAGGGTAAATTATTTAAAATTATATTCAAATCTGTAACAGACCTTTAAGTGCAACTTAAATTCACAAATTATGAAAATAAAACTATATACATTGAGTGCACATTTCTACTTATCGACGACTAAATTATAGATTTTTAACTACTCTTTAACGAAAAATGCAACAAAATAACTGGTTCTTTACAGTACTTTTACTTGGCGATATTGAAAAACTTTCAAACTTGACTTTTGTGAGCAAATATAGATGTTGATGAAACGTACCGCAAAGGTGCGGTCCAGCAACACCCCATAATGGCATAAATCTGATAAAGATGTCCTTTTTACAAATTTCAAAAGATGCAATTACTGCAAATAACCAGTAAAATTACTGTACTTTTGTTACAGTGCAAGAAAAAACGGTTCTACATAAACCAAAAATTTATTACCATATTTTAAAATTCTAATTTTTTTTCTTGATCATTATACTCGCGTAAATGGATTTGCCACTTTTCTCGTTAACGGGGAAAAGTTTCGCAATGGAAATTACTATTACCTTTCATACATATGGCTTTAGCCAGTGCCTTGTTATCATAATCAGACACTCCATCTTTGTTGAATAGTAAGTAATTTTCTGTTCTCTTTCCGTTTGGTTCTCCAGACTTCCTATAAGGTAAAAATATTAAAAAAAAATAGTCAAAATACTCACTTTCTCAGAATTTCTACAGAGATTCGGGGAATTTCAGTTAAATTATTATTTTCAAATTTATTTGTAATCGCATATTGCTATTCTTCTATAAATGGTCAGTAATTGCAATTTTCTTTTTTTATTTATTAAACTCTCTTAACTTTCGTAAAAGTTTATAAGATTTATTACAATTTATTTCGTGACCAAGGGTGGTTGTACGGTGCGGCGCGAAATTGTTATCGTACTTCAAACAAGCAAAATAATTCCGTACTCGAATTCGCACCGTGCTTTCCGAAAATTTTCCGTACTGTACTTTACGATATTTTTTTCGTGCATCAACGTAAACTCCGTAACGATACAAAAATATGTTCGTTTATTAATTCTTATTTAGTATTCTAAATATTGTATTAGTACGATTGGCTATATGACACAATTTCGAAGAATTATTTGAAAAATCTAAACCTCCACGAGAAACATCACCAACATCTTAGATTAAAGTTATACAGTTTTGTGCTTTGTCGTTCAAAATTCGGGACAGTAAAACCGATATGTGACGTAGCCCATCTCAATCATATTGAGAAAATCAGTAAAATTGTTTATTGCCCTACATTCCGTCGATTTCAAGCATTTTTAATTGTCATTTACTTTACAATTCCCTTCAATAGACATTACCTGTCTCATTTGCACCCACTATTCGATTGCAAAACAACATATATGTCATAGAGAAGAATGAGGTATAATGTGAGTACGGCTCAAAATATATATCGAATCTTGTGCCGTGAAGTACCAAATACGAAAATTGAAGAATAAATCGATCCCGAAAATGCAATCGTATCGTAACGAACTTTGTACCGAACCCTACTGCCAGACTTGACGATTACAAAGGCGTCGTCATAATATATATTTATGTGCAAAAAAATGTTGTTTTCGTGAAAAATATATATTGTATTTGATAATGTTAACTGACGGAGCATATCAAATAGAAAGAACAAATGTTGTATTGTAACGACCAATGAAAAAAAAAGATACAAACCAGGGAATCGTGATCTGAACAGATGTTCCATCACTCCATTTCCAGTTGTTTTCTGACGCTGCATCGGTTGCTCCATACCAGTATCGAGTATTGCTAGTAAATAAAAATTATTAAACGTTATCAAATTAGATTTGTTAGAAAAGAACAACAGCTTCCGCAATCATTGTATGTAGGGTTGGGCAAAACCGAATCATTTGAAATTTTAATCTGATTCGAAGAATTTTTTCGAATCGAATCAAATGACTAATTTCATTTGAATAACAAATATCGCATTATTAGTATCACAACTTTCTTTTTATTGTGAAATCCAAGGGAAATTTCTGGTTTATAGTGTATTTCCAATTCCCACTATATGTTTAAGAGCAACAATTATTTTAGCGACAATATATAATCGATTTCATACTGATTTGACACAATCCTGAGATGAAAAACCCAAAAATAATTTCAAGACACTAAACTCGTTGGTCCCGTGCATGGCCCATACATACATCATTAATTCAATCAAAAAGCGTGTAAACATATACTTTGAGACTGGTTTGATACAGTCCATAGTCTATGGTGCATATACGATTTGTTTGGATTATAGCGGCAGTGTACAGGACCTGATTTAATATCATGGCAGATGAAATTTGATTTGCGCATAACTTTGTTAATCAGCTAGAATATTTATTCGGAAGTCTGTGTGCTATGAGGTATCTTTTAGCGCATGTATGAGTACAAGGGTTGGGCAAAACCGGATCGGGTGGCGACAGTATGTAGCATGGTCAGGCGTAAGCATTCTTAGTATTCTGTACTCAGTTCAAGTTTATTCTATATTTTTGTTTTTAAAAAGTAATTGAAGCGCGTTCGTTAACGTTTTAACTCCTATATATTTCAAAAATAAACCTCGATATTGTGGCATAAACATCATTTCTGATCGAAATATCTTCGAGCTTGATCATTGATGCACCCTTATTCGAGCAGGCATTTATAGCGTCATCCCATTTATATGTGGAATCAGAAAATAGAAGTTGGTATTTCGGCTTTGTCACTGTTTTCCATCCACCTGAATCGGTCTCACAATTATTAAGTATGATAAGAAAAAATCAGACTACTTGGAGCATTTATATTTATTTTAAATATAAATCCTTGAATCGTTTTCCAAAGAATCGAGAAAGCCCAACTTATGTATATAAATTCGGCAGTAGGAATATTGAACAGCATTGTTCATGTTGGAAATGTTATTTTTCACAATTATAGCAGGAGCAAAATTGACTTTTTACAATCGATGTAGAAGTTGAATACGAAGTTAGAGTGATAAATTTCTTGAGTCAATGCCTGCAATTGCTAATAATTACAACTCAGTAAACGCCCAGTATAGCTTACTTGCATTCGATGTTTTGCAAAATTCTAGAAGAATAATCCAGCAAACATAAAACTTCAATATTTTCAAGCGTTCCATCCCGTTACAATAACCTCATCACGTCGCTATATTACCTAGATACTGACTTGTTTAAGAATAATATATGATACTACACAGTCATATCAGCATGTGGAAAACTACAAACTGTTGAACATTTGTTTGTGTCATACCTTCGTGTTATCCGTAAAATTTGTTGTGATTTTCACTCCCACGCGCTAGGTAGGAAATATATACATAACAGTAGTTTGTTATTACTTCGTTGCGTTTTGGAACCAGCCTTGTCGATAGATCATACGTAATCCAACAGAAAAATATGGTTACATGGAATGCATAGGAAATCCGTGATATGGAATCATGCCATTCCTCTCCTACCTTATATGATTTGGTATACATATAAATATTACTTCCTTTCTTTCGCAAGCAATTCTTCGTTAGGATCAGTTGAAAGTAAATGTACCTTAATTTTCCGCTCGCTCGTCGAACAAAGAGGATGACATTAGAGATTACTTGAAACGATAAATTATTTGAATGTAAGGAAAGTATACTTTCTGTTAAAAATGTTTTGTTTTCCTTGAACAACAGATGAAACGCGTATTCGTGGTGAGAACGATCAATAATGAAACCTCACGAAAAAGTAAAAAAAAATCATTGCCTTCACATTAGCGTTAATCTACGTAACTTTAAAAGACGTCACGTGGATGTGGACGTCTTCAATGGATTAACGGAGAAAACATGTTTTGATTTTTTGCAATTTTTTTTTAAGGTACGAAATATAATTTTTCATGCCGTTCAATATTCTGTATTAAGGAATGGAAAGAATAAACATACGCAGTCATATCGGCCATTTTCGAATTGTGAAAAAAATATTTGTGTTATGCGTTTTAAATTTTCCTGCTACGTGCTGAAGATTTTTTACGTAAAAATTATTGACCAAATTTGTATTATTAAGCGTGGCTGGCTGATGGATCGTGTTTCCATGGTGCGGTTTATCTGTGACTCAGACTGGGTCAAACAAAAATTCTGACTGCGTTCTTATTTGAAGAACTTGGTAGAACGTTGAAATTTCCTTCTTCAAATTTCCAAGTATGTTGCTCATAGGAAACACGGCTCCGCATCTGATGAGGGTTAAAGAATCCAGTATAATTACGTCATAATCTGCATGTAAATGTGAATGCCGCAAACCTCAGATTTAGTAACATAACCCTTTATTAACAACAGCTACTTTGTTTTCTTACGCCTGGACAATTTCCTACTGTTTTTGTTTCCCATCCCACATGAATTATAATGAAAACAATGCCTGGTAAATGTAATGAGCGCGAGCGTCCCTCCAGACAATTCGATCGCGCTTAACCGATCAAACAAGACAGGGTAAATTTTTTTTGTTATGGCATCTTCGTGAACCTACCGGGGGTTATACCCAACAACCCTTGGGCACGGACCTTTCTAGTGACTGTGTATCTGTTCTAGGTTACAGGAGCCTACATAGTACCTTGTTAAAGAGAGCGCTCGGTGGTGAAACGGCTAAGCATTGAACCATCGGACTTCCCGACAATACGATCGCGCTTTACCGAATGAGCCACCGAGGCCGAGCCGATCGGGCGATGTTTTTAATTTTTTTTTTATTTGTGATGACCTTCTCCGTGAACCCACTGGGGGGCTTATACCCAACAACCCTTAAGCATGGACCTTTGCAGTGAATGTGTATCTGTTCTATGTTACAGCTATTCGCGAAGTGCCTTTCTGAAATGCAGTTTCGGTGGGGAAACGGTCAAGCATCGAACCATCGGGCCCGACAATACGATCGCGATTAACCGACTGAGCCACTGGCCGGGCGTTTTTTTACTTATTTTATTTTTTTTTTTAGGTTTTTCGAATGGAGTCTTTGTCAACAACAGCGCCATCTAACGTTGATAAAAATGTGGCACAGTCAGAAAGTACATTCGCCATGGCTTTTTTGTTCCGATATTAAAGACTTTAGTCCGCGCACTGTCGAAGGAGTCTCACAAATAGAGATTGTCAAGATTGTTTTTATTTGGGCTATCTGCCATGTCTAAACTCATTCTAACATTCTTACACTTTTGGGACAAAAAACAGTTTTACAAGAGCATGCATGAAGACCACTAGCTTGAGTCGCAACTCAACCCAGTTCAAGATGGCTTCCACTGGATTTCTTCCTCCACAATATAAATCATCAGCTTGTTTAACTACGCAATCCTTCTTCAGCAAATGGTCAATCACTTTAAACATAAGCTCTTCTAGAGCTGTTTTCGAACCAGGCATACCCATTGCACCTCTAGTGTAAAACCATGTCCGAAGGGTTACAACAAGGGCTAGGCAAAACCGAATCAATTATAATTCCAATATGATTCGAATAATTTTGTCGAATCGCATCGAATCACTAATCCCAGGTAAATAACAAATATCGCATTTTTAGTATAAAAACTTGTCACCATCTTGGCCATCAAATGATTGATAATTTGTATTTTTTGATACTGTGTTTGTGTTTTTTCAATTCACACTACTGTGTCTGAGAGCAACAATTGTCATATTTTTACGGCAGCATGCTTTCGATTTTGGTCAAATTTGGCTAAAATTGACGGCATTTTGTGGTTAAAAATGAAAATTCTAATTTTTTAGTATGTTTTTGTTCCTATGAACGATTCGAATCTACGAATCGAATTGCCCAGCCCTATCCGTATGACAAATACCCCTACCGCGCGCACTCCAGCTCAATTAAATCAGTTTCATTTGAATCCACGTCTTTTGAATCTTTGGGTCGATCGTGTTAAGTATGAGCCACAGATGGGCTGTGGACGCAGGTGTGTGGCTTTAAGAATGACTGGAACTGAATTTCGCGCAAAATTAATAGAGAAGTCATGGTAATGTTATATCTTCAAGAATCTCTAATCTTTGGAATTCCTTGCCTTTTCACTGATTTCCTGATTTGTTGATTTTGTTTAAATGAATATTTTCACCAGACAACAGAACACACGACAGAAATGCAAAAATTTTAAACTGAACCCATTTTGAGGATGAAACATGTCGCTGTACCGCCGGTTAAGTTATCCATTTATTTTAAGGTGGGATTGTAGTTATATAAATTGTTATAGGATTGTTATAGGATTGAGTGTTCCCGTAAACGGTAATTCACGCAAATGGGCATTGTATGGTTGAGTCATCGAGGCTGAGTATTGCAAACCTACAAGACACCTTATCTTTCTAGTTCACTGTCCGGAAACTCCGTGCGTTCGTGGTAATGTATTTAATTTACTAAATATATATTCCCTGAAACGTCAATTCTCGTTAATTTTTTAATACAACTGAGCAAACATTGCGACTGTTCTTTATATACCACGAAATAGGAGTGAGATAAAGAAAGAGAGGAAAAGGGCTTTATGCCTAACAAGTCTAAAAGATTACTTAGCATAAACGCCGTCTATACCTGGCCGAAATTATCACGCGAGGTTAAGTGGAGGGAGTTGGGTTGGGGTCGCTAGGATAAGTAGATTGTCGTGGGGCTGGGACTAGGCAGGGCAGGTCAGGTAGAACCAGGTCAAGTAAATGAGGAGGTAAGTAAAGGGATGGTTAGAGGGTGGTGGTGGTTTAGGGGTAGTGCGGTCAGGTGGTGGGCTATGGATAGGTAGGTCAGAGGCAAATTTGACAAAAATCGATCGTTAAAAATGAAAACTTTAGTCTATTTTGTAAGTATTTGTTCCTATGAACGATTCACGATTGAGTAACATCAAAATAATCCGTAAACATTACAAACTGCTTTAATATGTTGCTGCTCACGCTGCATGTAAATACTTTTCAATAAACCTTCTATTAACAGGACTTCATTGTGCACAGAAATTATTTTTACGAACGACCAGGTGTTTTCGAATGTTGCCAGTGCAAGGGCAGAAATTGTATGTTAAATCATCACAAATTGAAATTACGCATTTTGTTAACATTGTTTACAAGTGATGAAAACAAATATATTTTGCGTGCCGGGGAAGCAAGAAAAATTTTCCCTGTTAACATTTTAAGAATCTGACCAACGAAAAATTTAAAATTAGGATTAAACTTTTTCTTAGAATCATGCAAATTTGTGAATGGTATTCTACAAGGAAATCTACGCAGATTTATGATATTGTATTAAAAAATTAATATATCGTGATACTCATGATGCAAAACTTCAACAAGCGTCAACTAATCATCCTTGGCAAAGCGTTATTTGCAACTTCTAGGCCCTTGGTTTCCAACACTTCAGTCGATATCAAGCTGCATGGATGCAGTATGCAGAATTTCAACGAGTAAGTATTTTTCGTTTTAACTGTCTTAAATAAATTATTGAAGGCAGCAATTATCCGTTACACTATGGTTGGCAGATGATCGAATTATGGACGCATATTATAGCAGTTGAAATTCTCGTGGATGCAGTGATGTCACCTGTTAACTTACTTAGGTGACTAGGTGACTAGTTGGGAACCAAAGCGTTAGCAGACTGCAGTTAATCACTGCCTAATATGGTAGGAAAAAAAATGATAGTAATTTAAGAAATATATTTCAATTTTTTGATGCTCCCAAGATGTGTTGTTGAAGGACGCCATGTTGAACTCTTCTAAATGACAAATAGGCCTCTATAATACTCGAAGTATCTTGAAATTAAAAATTTAGGAATATTACTTTCGTTTATTCAATACACAATTAAATATTACTAATTTCTTTTTTTTACAAATTTCCCTAGTGTGAGTCACTCACTAATCGATCGCGCCACCGAGACCTTTTTATTTTAGAGGAGGGAAAAAGCACCCACTGGTTGAAACGGTTAAACATCGAACGACCGCTCATCAGGAATATACGATCACCGACTGAGTCATTTAGCCCATCTTCTAATAACTATGGAAGAGATCTATGGAGATTAAATTCCTTTGATATGCTGTCAATCCAGCGACAGTGTGACAAAATCAAGTAGTAACCTTTGAACTCTCAGCCGCTATATGGCTCAATTTAGGAGAGAATGGACCAAAATATAGGGAAGTGTCACTGTAACATAAACTAAAGACGGCAAGGAATATACCAAAAATCCAGTACCGTCACATAGAGCAATCCCCGCAAAGTTGCTTCGAAATTTTTTGTTTGAAGGGTTATGTGCATGAATGAAATGACCCTCAAGTGCATCGAGAGCTGTCGACAACCGTTCGCGAACTGTCGTAATCGTACATGTGTGCATTTCCCCCTCACGCATACTTAACTTTTTTGCTGACTGATTCCATCTATTTTTGCCGACGTTCGAACACACGTCCATCACTATGCGTTGGATTCGCCAGCCATTTACGCTTCCTTCCCGCCATCGCGGTCCACAACGTATTTCTATGTGCCAAATGAAAATTTTATTTTGTCAAGTATGGACCACAGATGTATCGCGCCTCTACGGCGCGTTTCATCATTGAGCCATACCTAAACAAACATATTTGGGGAGATTTTATGCTGAATAGGTATCTGGGAAATCTCGAACGTCTCTATTTCAATGTAAAGACGGAAATAGGAGTATTGATCAAGTCCTTCGGGTATCGTTAGTTGTCGGGTTGTAGTTATTTTATGGAAAGGATCACTTCCTACGCAGAGTCGAGTCGCTTGCGCTAATATTACAATCTTAGCCAGGTTGCCAGTAGAGCAGGTGAAACGAAATATACCTCATTTTGGAAAAAAAAGCGAAGAATCGTTTTTGTGCAATTGCGATTTCGCGCAAAAGGAGCGCAAAAATTTCGCCTATTTTAACTATATATTGGACCGTAGTATCCAAGCATTACCCTCTCCTTTATTAGATGCTGGTATGAAACTAATAAACTACGGCCTGGTAGTAACACGCGTGCGTTTTGTTTAGCAACGAGTGAAAGAGAACAGCAGCGTTATTTACATTGTCGATAGTTTTACTCAAGTTCCTGTACAGTGGTATAAGTTATATCGTACAGACTGTTTTATCAACAAACGTAATATTCTGTCCACCATCGTGTAGCCTTAAAATCAGTTCAATAAATATCCTTAGTCTTCGTTTATGCATTTATGTAGCCCCTTTAGAATGTATTGGAGACGTTCTGAGAGACTTTCGTTGCGTTTCTATAAGAGAGTTTCATTAAAACTGGCCACACTAAGGATTCAATTTGTGTAGTAGGAAGAAACAAGGAGCGGAGTTATGGATATTTTATCTAATGCTACGTCAGAACGTTCAGGAAATTAAATGAAGGTATATCAGCATTAGGTACGGGGTTGTTCCACTGGGAGTTATCTGAACTTTAGACAAACACATTGATATAAACATATTTATTAAGTCCTTAAAATTAGCAAATGAGCTTTTTGTCAACAAATCCCTCAGCAATCTCATTCTTCCGGCACTTTTTTTAAAAGAATTCAAAAATTAGAGATTAACCGATACCACGTTTCTTGTCGATACCGCTGATTCCGACACTGCAAAATGGGCCACTACCGATGCCATCAATACTCAAAATACCGATACAGGTCTAGACCGATATTCATTTCAAATGCCTCCAAATATTTTCTAAAAAAATTCAATAAATAAACTAATTGGAAAAACACGCTATAGTGAATTAAATGTCCTTGCAGCAATAACACTAGAAGTTGCAGAACAAAGAATATTGAAGAACTGGGTACCAAAATAAATTTTCAAAACAATATCAAAAATTATCGACAACATTAAGACAACCAATGAAAAACAGCATTTATTCAAATTAGTTCCCGGCAAAATAAAATATCTTGATCGGAAAAAAATTGCTAAATCACGAAAACGAGTATTTATTTGAAATTTTTTGAAGTACGTTTTTCGGGCAATTCTTAAGTCTTTATCGTGAAGGCTAAATTGGCCAAATCAATTCCAATTCCAATCTGAGAATTGTATGTCTAGGCTAAGGTTGTAAGAAGCGAACATAAGTTTAACAATCTTTTTCCAAGTAGGCTACTGATCCACTTCATTACATAATAATTTTTGATATGTCGAGGGCTGTACTGAACCGAATGATGCCACCTTAAAAGTATCGGCGGCTGCGGTCGGTAACAATGTCGATACTCCCAAAATAGCCGATACTCGCCAATACCGAGACCCATACGTCGGTATATCCCTATTAAAACTGCAGTGTATAGAGGAGAAAATAATTGGAATTACACTTGTGAATAATGATGGATTAAGAAGATATATTAGACCCATTTCAATTTTTGCGGTAACGACTTTGAACAATACGAAAGGAGACATACACCCCGGAGACTCAATGCTTCATTAGTGCCAAATCAATTGCGACGCATCAATTCAATAACAGAAAGATCTAAATCGTGTGTTGATTAATGCTGATCTATCATAAGTTATTAAAAAAGCAAGAAGTAAATAAAGTTCCAATATTAGAGCAAATCACTAAGAAAAAAAACGGGTTTGGATGTTTTCATGTTAGAAGCGATTGATTGTGAAGCATGCATGTTGTTCGTTATGTTATTTAATGTCTTCATAATACACGACTGTATTCTCGTATGGATGTATTTCTGGAGTATGAACAATTTCTTGGTAATGAGTTGATATATCAGGAATACTTTCATATGCATTGTTGGTATGTTGATCATCTGTACCTGGTTTGTAACAATGGATTGAATATAAAATGATAAAAAATAGAAAAGGATGAAGAAAAGCACATGAAATCATCTTAAAAATGCTGTTTGAATATGTGTGTCAAATACGTGCATTTGTGATGCATCGGTTCGGTGTCCAGTGGCAGCGAGACTTCTCAAACCTTCGGAGGAGGGGAGACATCAATATAAGCGGGTTCGGTAATTTGATTTTTCTGTCAAAAATGATTTCGCTATTTTGTTTGCAAAAAGCCGCCATTCTAGTACAAAAAAGAACAAAATGTATACAAATAGGAATTTCGCAACAAAAACATGCAAAAATGTAGCCTATTTTTTCATAATAATATCTGCATGAACGCAACATTTGTATTTCGTCATTACCTAGAATCACGATTACGACAACATTGATTTACGCATTTTCCCCAACAAGCTTATAATCTTTTTAACAGGCAGGAGTTTGTTTTTTCATAACATTGTGATGAAAACGTTTTACTTACGGTCAACTGTATTTTCAAACTTCTGTCTTGTTTTGGCAGTTTTCAAAGATCGTTGATTACGTTGAATTAAAAATATTACAAGTCCACATATAATCACTCCAATGATTGATCCCGCAGTCACCCCTATAATTAGTGTTGCGTTTGTATCTGTAATTCAAAATTTTATCCATGTATGATGTGACCTTTTAACCAACTGATGTTCATTAGTAGTAGTTTATGGTAGGAGAAATTACTTTATTCAGTAGTTCAACAATATTGAGGTTATATATTTATTGCTAGGTTCAAACTCGAGATACTGGTCACAATTTATGCTATTTATGCTCATAGCAAATGACTTTTGGTATTGTTACGTATTTTTCTTAGTTCACAATCGTCGTTTCAGCAATCTCATTGCTGCCGAAAATTCCCAACAAGAGAGCGTATTTGGTAATAAACAAAAAATAAAACCGGTAATGAATGGATGTGAACAAACATTTTCTGTTGCAATATAGGTCACGTGAAGGTGTGTAATTTTTAAGATGTTCTTTACTACGAGTTCTATTCGGTTTAGGGTTCTGGTATCAAGTGTTAACTAAATTGCTTTAAGAAGGCATTTTTGAAGGTTTCAAATGTCGCAACTTTAACGCTAGTTTGAGTAGGAAAATTTAAGCCATTTACTCTCAGACACATTTGAGACATCTAGACTCGAATAACCGAAAACGTAATAAAAATTAAAAATATGCTCAAATTCGTCAATCTTTTAAAATATTCAAATTGCATGTTTTCTCTCTAAAAATTTGCCTTGGTTTGACTCTATATTATACGATGTAATAAAGTACAGAAATTCCCAAGACAGTATCGCAGAAAAATTCGCATCCAGGTATACTAAAATACACAAGTCTATTAGATCTCGTTGTTTAGAATGACATAAAACAAAAAAGCAAAATATAAACAAACACAATTTGCGAAGATTTTTTTGTTTGATTCATCATTAACAACACAGTAGGGCTGGGCAAAACAGAAGCACTTAGAATTCGAATCTGAATTTTTTGTTCCGAATCGAATATAATCACTCATTCTACGTAAATAACAAATATCCCATTTTACTAATACAACTTGTTTCCATTGTGAAATGAAGAAATTTATAGTTTGTAGTGTATTTTCAATTCACACTAAGAGCAACAATTTTCATATTTTAACGAAGAAATATAATCGATTTTGGGCAAATTTTACCATAATCGATTGCATTTCGTCGTTAAAAATGAAAGTCCTGGTTTACTTAACAAGTTTTTGTTTTTATGAACGATTCGCGATTGATTCGCATGAATCGTGATTTGAATCAACGAATCGAGTTGCCCAGCCCTACCACAAAGTTGCAAAGATGATGCAAACGAACACCACACAAGATCGAGCAATAATTGCAGGAAGCTTCCATGAATCTGGAACAAAATACATTATTTTTGTAAAAAGTAAGATACAACGAAAAATATCCGAAGCTTGTTGTATTTTTATTTCAGTCTAAAGATCATATGTCAGTATCGATGGCAAAGTATGGGTGGCGGGCGGGGAAAACATGTCACACGAATTGCATTGCACAATATCGAGTGAAGTGCCTGGAAAATTAGCAAAGTTAAGGAAAATTTAAATAAGATTTATCACCTTTCAAGACCTAATCAGAGACACAAAATTGAATATTACTAGTGTACATAGTGAATTTATAATATTTGAGGTAAATTATATCACCTTCATCAACGAAAACTATCGGCAATTTTTTAGTAGTTTTTATTTTCTTCTCAATGATGATTCCTTCGCTGATTTTAAATAAAACCTTGTCTTTGCTGGGTATGGAAGCCACCAGATAGATTCTGTAGTAAAATAGAATACCGCAAGACATTACGAGATATGTCACAGAAGCAGAAATGATCGATATTTCACAATTTCAACTATAGCTGCCACAAAAAGTAAAAACATAGAACTAAAGAATATATTTTAAAAATTCAATCAAAGCGTTAAACGAGAGAAAAAAATCGCCGTTCATGATACCTATAATAGTTAATAAAATTACTTGTAGGTTTGTCTGTTTGATAATTTTCTATTCATTCCATAATAAGTGTTGTTCGTGTCATTAATACTATGTTGATCAGTTGTATCACATGTGGTATTACTTTTATCACCAAGAACAAAACTTTTACTTGAAGCCTTTGATTGGAATCTGTAATATAAAATGCTACTAAATAATAGATGATGCTATTACAGATGGCATGTTATTCTTTTTGTAGATTAAAAATCGTATGATGTTTTTTATCATTACTTGTCCAATACAACAGGAAACTACCGCGTGTTGTGAAAACATATCCCACGTTGTTTTCTTGTTTGTATTGAAAACATTATACCTTCTTGCAACATACAAACGAGTTTTTTGTTTCATTTATACCGTTTTATCATACATAGTATTTAATATTTATATTCCGAAACTAGAGTGGAAAAACGTTTGTAACGTCAATGAATTTTTTAATATTCAAGTCATATAAGACGTTTTAATTTATGTTATGATATAGCTAAACATAAGATCCCATACATGGAATAAGATGCATTACATATAATGCTTAGTTTTTTTAAAGTTGATAAATACTTTTCATTAAAGTCGATTAAATAAACTACCTGTTTCTTCCCACAACCATCGCTATAAATTCATTATTGTTGCATTTGTTTTTGACTCTTTTCAAACATTTCTTACATAATGTTTTTAAATTTATGAATATTGTTCTTCTTATTATTTTATATAATTATTTAGTATTACTGTTATGTCATTGGTATATATGTGTATAGTTACATAACATTTGCAACATATCACATTAAAATATTCAATTTAAAATTATTACAAATGGGATACCTGTTTCTCTTCAGAGCCAATGCAACATATTCATTATCGGTCGACATCGTTTTAAGAACATTCATACGTTCTTCATCGGGGACCGTCATGTTTTTCTCACTGCCCATGATTTGTACTACAATCAGAAAGCAGCTGAAAACATGGGTTAAGAAATTGTGTCAGCAATTTACCAGTTTACGCAATGCGAGAAAGATCAAGTATTAATGAATACGTGTACTGGTCCGAAATGCGACTAAAGATACTGACTACTTCATGAGTTACCGGAACATTTATTCACTGGTTCTAAATGGATTACCGTTCTGCATAGACTGGTCACTCGCATCCCCCACTCAGAATTACACCCGCTCTGAATTTTTCTTCCAAGGTTTCCCCATTCGGATTACACGTCACACCTTGGTATCAAACTAATGCGTTCTACTTAAAACTGTGCAGAGATAAAAGCAGAATAAATTCCGTATATTTCGATGAAACAAACAATACACGTCGAGTGGATCACCCTGCCCGAGGCCCTGTAACAGCGCCCACTTATAGACGGGCTGGAAATATATGATCCTTTCCTGTTTCGATGAACCTACCCAAGTTTTTGCACCCTGGGTTGAGTGGTGGGCAGCATGGATAAGCGACTTGGACTCGCCGGGACTTGAACACAAGTACTTCAACCTGCGATGCCAACATGTTTAACCACCAGGCCATCGCGCCCACAACCTCAACGTCTATTATAGATTATATTACATGAATTTAAACGCAGGAAATTATACCAACTTAAATCATGGGACTAACCTTTGCTGACTTGGACGAGATTGAAAAACGTAGAATTTGAAACTAAGGGAGGAAGTAAATATACACGGGGAAAATTATATTACCAACAGTACAAACTATTTGGAGATGCAATGCACAGTACGCTTCTGAGCTGCAACACGCAGAATGCTAACTACTTGCGACACAATGCACAAGGAGTGAATAGAGGGTAAACGAGAAACTGTAGATACCGCCGATGTAAATTGAGTCAGTGACCATGCTCGTGGGGAGGACGAAAGCGCCTTTAGTCGGACAAGCGTGGTGTCACGGTTCACCGTGCTTGAGCAAGAGATGTACATTAACAATTTTCGTACAATAAAATTAAAAAAAAAGGATTATTTCTTATATAAATACCTCACAGATCCATTTGATTCATCAGGAAGATTGATTTCCATCATCAGATTTCCATTTTCATCGATTTGGTTTTCAACAGCAACCGGTAGGAGAATTGACGGGACTGAAATATATATGGTATAATAACCATTATTATCTGAAATCCCACTGGGTCCTCATTTGGCAATAAAATTTCGTCAAATACTAATATTAACAAAAGATAGCTTTTTCTGGTTTGTTTCTGAATAAAATTTAGAAGAAGTAAACCTTCGGTGTCAGTCACACATTCACCAACTGCAACCTTTTTATTTCCAAATCCTGCACAGGTTTGTGCTTGTATCGATACATCGTATTTTCTATTTGGAATCTTTGGAATTGTAAAGTTTGTCATTGAAAATGATACATTAACTTCATCTCATTTTATTGCTGAATCCGAAGAGTAAGAACGAGTAACAGCAGACGTTGAATCAATCAAAACCTTTAACGTTAGATAAAAGTAATTAGATTTCTAGCTAGGAAAATGCGGACAAAAACGGAGTTTTTCTTGCTAACGGAATCGGAGTTGCAAACGGAATCGCGTCCAAAACGCAACTTATAAAAACCAATGCAATTAAAGCATAACAAATCATTAATTCTGCAAACACCTTTTTAACGAAAATATATAAGTTCGTAGAAAATTGTTCGTGTTTACCTTGAATGATGATATAAAACTTTTATCTGTTTTCATCGGCCAAGACCAAGATACATTACATGATCCCTCATCATTCATATGAAGGATTGGTTTTGTCACGGGTTCTGGTAAACCTCCTGCTGTTGCAAATATAGTAACTTCATATTCCCTTAAGCATTCCAAATTTTGACCCCTGCATGGACTGATCTAGATAAACAAAAAGAGTGGTGTATCGCGCAATTTTTTTTAAACTGAACTTGATTAGAAATTCTGAAGACACAAACAATCCAAAGACGTACGACTTTTTTGTTTTGTTTTTTACTTAAAACAAATTGAATATTGAACATGCCTCTTTTGCGTTTTGTAAGACTATTTCCTAATATAATCGACAGAAGGATTCTGAAACAATTTTGATTGCAATTTTTAACAACAAAGATATATATACTTTATAATATTACATCCCACAATTTTTATCTTTACTTAAATTCCCGATACTTGGTATATCAATATATACAATTTTATTAATATATTTTTTAAATATTAAAATTGACTAACTCGTGTGTGAATCCAACCGCACGGATATGGGGTTTCCATTCAAATAATAAACTTGAATTACAAGGTGATGATATGATGTTGATGATTGATGGTTTGCTTGAAACTGTCAAGAAACGAATATCGATAACACTTCTGCAATTTTCAGAAATTAGGCTATTTTTATGATACAAATAATATTTATATTATATTCCTTAATTTGACCTTTCTTTCGCAGGTAGTATTGTCGCAAAGCACTTCGGCACAGTCATATTTACTACAAATTTACCTAATTTCTGTTCTATTATAAGGTGACATATTCTATTATTCCCAAGTTTTTGTTTTCAGAGGTATAATAATATTTCTTTCTGTGTTTCGATATGTGCAAATCAACACTTTTCAAGTAATTTATGATTCAAATTCCACTTAATAATTTTCACTATAAGCAAGTCAATTTATATAAAACATGCACATTCAAATATCATTCACAGACTGTTCACTTAGAATTAAGATCATTATAAATGCCCTGTAGACTGACCTTTTATATTAATACTCCTTGACTCGACTCCAAAAATAATTTTGGCCTCGCACTTGTATTGACCTTCGTCTGCTAATGTTATCACATCATTCCTTAAGTACAGAATCGATCTTCCTTTTGTTGCAATTTGATAAATTCTTTGATCTTCTGAAAATGTCAGCTTAGTTGATCCTCCAAACCAATATACATTTGGTTTCGGCGTTCCTGATGCTGAACATGTAATTTGACTTCTTCCACTTGTTGATGTTATAGTCACGGTAGCCATAGTTGGTGATATTTTCAGGTTGTTCACACGATCTATCAAAATAGTAGTTATAAAGTGTTTTAAACTATGCGATAGGTAATTCAAAAAAGAACCCTTCATCATAAACAGCGATATATCAATTATTAAGCATGATGCATGATAAGCATGATGCATGATGATGGCATCTTAGTTTTTTCTCAAGCTAAAAAAATATTTTTCAACAATAAATTACATAAGTTATTAGTTAATTTTTTAAAATCAAGTTCATTTCAACTAAAAATTATGTAAAATATTCAACCATCTTCTAGATGTATATGGGTCAATATCAAAATGTAAAGCTAATGTAATATATAACTAGATTGAGTTCTGTTCTCCTAGATTTATTCCGTGATTTTACCTGAAACTCCCAGAACCATATTGATACCAACTGATAATACTGTTAGGAGAGAATGTTTCAAATTTTAATAGATAAAATTATGTGGTGATACAGGCAGCCTTGTCTAATATACAATTAAATGAAAACCATTTTAAACCCGATAAATCTAATGTGTGAATTTTTAGGCAGTACACTTGTCCAAGATAGTTCGTTGAAAATTATACAAACAAATAGTTCGTTTTTAGCTGTTGTATGCAATTTTTTACATTTCAATTTGTAAATTTCATGTTCTCGATATGAGAATTATAAAGCCAAACGTGCCATACGCGTGAGTAGGTATACTGACTTTTATATTTAAGAAGATATATATTTAAGATATATTTAAAGAATGTTCAAGTGCCTTACTAGCCGCACCCGACCTAACTAGATAAAATTATAAGGCATTTGACTCTAGAGTCTATATATTTAGTAAACAATCGACGAATACACTGCAACAAAAATGCAGCAAAATTACTGGTTTTTGACAGTAATTTTGCTCGGCGGTTTCGAAAAAAACTCAAAATTGATTTTTTTTTTAGCCAAATTAGGTTGTTGATGGAACGCACCGAGAAGGCGTAACCCATCAACAGCAGATAATTCGCATAAATCTCATCAATATGCCGTTTTTTAACTTTGGAAATATGCAAGTACTGCAAATGACCAGTAAATTTACTATAATTTTGTTACAGTATACAAAATGGTGATCAAGCTGAAACTCGGTCTGCTAAATGCAACTTTTATCTGTTGTATTCGTCATTCGGAACATTATTTCTTATTTTCTCAACGATTTTTCCCATTTAGTTAACTCTATTATCACGTTGGAATGTTGGCAACGCACATGAAAAATATTCTTTATGTTTTGCAAACCTAACACAAAAATGGAAACATCGGGAATATTTGAGGAGATGCAATGAAATATTTGCATGTATTTGAAGATAGTTTTTTAAAGTATATGAAACCGAAATACAAGTAAAGATTTATACTTTTGTACTAAATAACTCAGTCCCATGAACAGTTAAGACTTACGAACCACTCTGTGTATAGTGAATAAATGAATCGATGAGAACGGGGTCGTGAGTCTTCAAGATAATTTAGAGCGCATTGCCAAAAAATCCAACCGCATTCTTTTAATATACGTCGTTTAGGAAAAAATAAATTATTCTGGATTCACGCTGATCGTGCAGACTTTTCGGAGAATAGCTCTGTCTATAAAAAATAAAAAGCTGTGAAATCACGTATTAACCGGTCATCTGAACAATGAGCAATTATTTCAGTGTTTTTCAAAACGAAGAACATTTGGTTGATCCACTCGATTATAATTTAGCTGGTGCGTAATCGTTATATATCAAATATATAACGGTTGTTGATAAGTGCCCATACATTACACTACATCCAAGCAACAGTCGGGCAGGGTAAATTATTTAAAATTTATTCAGGTCTATCAGAAATATAAAACTATATGTAAGCGAGCATTAAGCACTCATTTCTACTTATTGGCAGGAAAATTTTTGATATGTATATACTCTGTAACAAAGGATGCAACAAAATCACTGATCCTTGACAGTAATTTTACTTGGTGGCATTGTAAAAAATTTTTGGCCAAATATGGATGTTGATGAAAAGCACCGTAAAGGTGGTCCAGCAACAGTCCACAATTGACATAAATCTGATAAAGTTGGCGTTTCTTTAACTTTGGAAATATGCAATTACTGCAAAGGACCAGTGTACAGTGTACAAAAATGGTTCTCACCTTACTACATTAAAACATAAAGCAAAAAATGTAGCAATATATAATAAAAATTGTAGATTTTTTTTCTTGATCACTATGCTGACGTAAATAGATTTGTCACTCTGCTCATGAACGGAAAAAAGCTTCGCAATGGAAATTACTCTCACCTTTCATACATATTGTTTTAGCATATTCAGTACTACTAAAATCAGACACTCCATCTTTTGTAAATAGTGAATAATTTTCTGTTCTCCCTCCGTTTGGTTCTCCAGAATTCCTATAAGATGAAATTATTTAAAAAATAGTCAAAATACTAATTTCCTCAGAATTTCCGCAGAAGTTTGGGCAATTGCAGTTTAATTATTTGAAAACTGTATTTGTAATTGTATAATGCTATTTCTCCATATATGGTCAGTGACCGCAATATTCTTTTTTTCATTTAATAAACTGTTTAAAATTTTGAAAAAGTTTATGATGTTTGTTACATTTTTTTCCATCTAAGTTCATTCATTTCAAAAAAGGCATAAAAATAAAGTGCTTAATCATGCAGACCCATAATATATCAAAAAAAAAAAAATACGTTTGGGTTCGTTTGATGACAGCGATGACCAAGTGTGGTAGTTCAGTAAAGTACGAAATTCTTATCGTACTTTGAACCTGCAAATTCATTTTGTACTCGACTTCGTACAACCACGATTTTTGGAAACACGAATCGAATGCAAGGGCCAAGGATGTCAGAAAGGGGAATGTGGTGTAATTTGAAGGCACGAAAATAAGTACGGTGCTGCTCAAAATGAGTATCGAACTTTGTACAATGAACCATAATGAAAAATCGTTCCCATAACTAACTTCGTACCGTACCATACTACCAGCCTTGGCAATGACAAAGGCGACATTAAAGGTATACATCATCATATTTTTCTTTGTACAAAAATATGTTATTTGTTGAGAAAAAAATGTTCGAAAAATACAAAAACATTTAGAATTGAAAAAAACTTGAAAAAGTGGCTGAAAACAATTGATATCAACAATAATATAGTGATTCTATAATAATGCCACATCTTTGAATAGATTTGTACGAACCAGAGGGTTGTCATACTCATCTATGCAATCCAGTACAACTAAAAAAAATTTTGAGCGACTATTTCAATGATTTCTATATGTTCTTCAAAAATGTTGCAAATATAAGACACATTGGCCATTTAATAATTTTACCTAAATATTCGAGTTAAATTAAAAATGATCCTATTCGATTTTTCTACTTTTGCTTTATTCCAACAAAAATTAAAACAGTTCGCGATTGCAGTTCGTTCTCCAAAATAAGTTGAAGTTGAAACTAAAAACCCTCTTCCCGACGTTGTCATTATAAAAAACGAACAGAAAACAGCGATAAAGATGAATAACATAGTTTCAAAGCTGTGGCGAATCGTTATCTCATTTTTTCCCAGTCTTTTTTTATTTTATCACTTTCTCATCAACCATGGATGATGTAACGTCGTTGTTGTGCATCTGGAATAATTAACATCTGGACCCACGCATGTTTGTATTTACACATACATTTATGCGCATAAAAAATAAATATTTGGCAAAATTTTTATTGATGACGTTATCGCATGGGCTAAAAGGACATAGGAAATTAAGTCGCTCGAAAAAATGTCGCCTATAATACATTTCGGAATGTTTCGGTTATATTGAATAAATTTATTTGGACGTTGTATCATGCATTATAGACAGTCATTCGTAAATGATGTTTGACTACGATGGCTCATGTATGTATTGAAAGAAAAGAATAATATATGTTAAGAAATATTAATAAGAATAAATGTTTAAGAAGAATTCAACATTGGCCAAAGGTATCTGCAAACTAAGCATTTTTCCTAAAATAGAGGAGGTATCTCTCAAATTTATAAAAAATTACAAACTGGAGCGATTTTTCTTGTTAAGAATTCTTTCCAAATGAATATACCTGTTACGGCATGGCTGGAACAGTTTCCCCACTGAGATCTAACGCTTAGGTTGAATATGTTTGCTGAATTAGATATGGCTCTGTAAAAACTCTCGATAAAATCATTCCAAAATCAATTCTGATTCTTACTTGATGGACGAATATAACGCTTGACACCGAGATCAAATCCCTTCGCTGATTAGAACGTGTTATTAACTTGGGATGTACCGATGTATTTTGGAAGTATCGGTATGGGTCTCAAAATAGGCGATACCATCCATTAAAAAACTTTTAATGTTTGAAATTTTTGAAAATTCGCTCTAACCGATGCCAATATCAGTTCCTTGAAGATTGAACTACGGCGTCAGATGAATGACGAACGTCACTTGAGTGACAAAAAGCTGCTACGAAAAAGAAAGCATCAGTTGGATCAGCACAGTCCGAAATAAATAGTTCAATTGGGGCGGGGGGTTTGTTAATCTTGTTATGGATTGTTAAAATTATGCTACTCTCCTACGGCCTTCGGTTTTTTTTTAATTTCGATGAGTGAAATAAAGTTGTTACTACGCATAAAGATATAATTCTCTTATTCAAGGTTGAAATTTATTTTGCCATTTTTGTGATTTGGAAAATTTTTCCCAATCATGAATTTTTATTTTGTCGGAGGCTCATTTGATTAAATGTTGTTCCTCAATGGGTGTCTTAATGTTGACGTTAATTTAGGATGTTTTTGAATATTTCTATTTGTAAGAAGTTCTCCAATACTCTTTGTTCTGCAACATATAAATATATAATAAAAAAATATTCCGCAATTAATCAAATTTACTAAAAGAAAAAAAAAACTTAGATTTCAACCATTTCAATGATTTTCATTTTTTTATATCCCCCAACATGTTGGCACATACATAATTCGTGGTTGCACTGACAACCAGAATATTTTGTATTCATTTGCCATAGCGAAGATTTTGAATGGTTGAAAAGTGCTCGATATATACCGTTGGATATGGGTAAACATGACCAATACAAAATCCTAACCAATCAACAAAGCGGGAAGAAATCTGTTATTCGGTATTCGTTTTTTTTGCTGTTATATGTTTTATATTATTTAGGCATTTTATTCATTTTTACGCTTTTGTTGTTAATATTTTTTAGGTATTGTGTCGCTTATTTTATATAGAGTATGCTTTCTCGATAAATCTTGTCTGGATAGGCATTGGAAACGTCGGAAAAAAGTTTCGTTTGTTGCTACCTGGTAGATGCATAGATCTATTTATCTATGCTCAACCGATGCAACATATTAATTAGAAAAAAATATTTTGTATTTTAACGATTGAGTATATCTCTCATGGCTAATGAAAAATATAATTACTTGTCCCAGGGAATGGTGATCCTAACAGGTGTTCCATCACTCCATTTCCAGCTGTTTTCTGACGCTGCATCGGTCGCCCCATACCAGTATACAGTACCACTAGCAGATAAAAATGATAAAATGTCATTAAATTGGATTCACTGAATAAGATTTACTGGTTTTGCAAGCATTGTATTTAGGGGTGAGCGAAACCAAATCATTTGGAATTTAAATCCGATTCGAATAATTTTTCCGAATCGGTTCGAATCACTAATTCCATTTGAATAAGAAATATCTCCTTATTACTATTACAACTTTCATCCACTTAGAAAATCAAAAAATTTATAGTTCATAGTGTATTTTCAATTCACACTATATGTCAAAAAGCAACAAAATTTTTTAATATTTTAAATTTGACCCAATTCGATGGAATTTTGTCGTTAAAAATGAAATTTCCACTTTGTTTAGCAAGTTTTCGACTGATTCATGATTAATCAGAAAAATGGAAACTTTGTGCTTTGAATTGATTCGAATTCCCGCATCGAATTGCCCAGCCCTAATTGTATGGATATTATAGAAATCACTGAGCTAGCGTCGAAAAGTCCGCGTATTCCAAACTTCAAGAGGAAATTTATTCCAACGTGAACGTTTGCATCAATATTCTTAAAAAAAACAGTCCGGTGAAGTAGAGTTTGCCAGAACGTTGATACTTTTATATTTAATTTCGAATAGAACTTTGACTTGGAAAGTTTATGTTTCAGTGAGACATGCGTGTATACTAACAATAACAGCCTGAAGTCCTGGTCAAACGAATTTTTGTTACTATTAACCTATTCACGAAATAATTTAGAATTTTCATCAACGACTTTATTGATCAATTATTAAGGCTCTTTTGCTATAAATTAAACTGATTTGACATAGTCTTAACGTAAATAGTCCAATTGCAATTTCAGGACACACATGTCTGTTTCATGCATTGCCCGTACATGAATCCTCGAAGCCTTCAAAATACATGTAAGGATATGCGTTTGGACAGATTTTACACAGTCCTGGCATGTATGATTTAATTATAATTTCAAAGCTTCATATCCCGCATGTTCCATGTATTGCCTATATATACATCATTGATTTGATCGAAAAGCGTGCAAAGGTATTCTTTCTTGTTTGTTGACTTGTTTGTCACAGTCCATAGTCTATGGATCATATACGATTGGTTTGGATTATAGCGATAGTGTGCATGACCTGATTTAATATCTTGATAAATGAATCTAATTTTGGCCTAACTATAAGTCAGATACAATATGGATCCATAAATCAGTGTGCTATGAGACATCTTTTAGAGCATGTATGAGTACTCATGGGGGATCAGGTGATGACAGTGTTTAGCATTGTCAAGCGAAAGCCTTCTTAGTACTGTGTACAGAGTTCTAGTTTTTTTATAATTTTATTTTCAAAAAGCAATTAAAGAGCGTTAGTAAACGTTTTAACTTCTGTATATTTTAAATAACAACCTTGATATTGTGTTATAAACATCTTTTCTGATTGAAATATCTTCTAACTTGATCATTGTTGCACCCTTATTCGAGCAGGCATTTATAGCGCCATTCCAATCATATACGGAATCAGAAAATAGAAGTTGGTATTTCGTCTTTGTCACAGTTTTCCATCCACCTGAATCGGTATCATAATTTTAAAAAAAAAATAAAAAAAAACTCAGACTACTTCGAGCATTTATATTTATTTTAAACCTGCATCCTTAAATCGTTTTTCAAAGTCTCGAGAAAGTGCAATTTTTATATAGAAATTCGCCGGTAGGAATTTTGAACAGCATTGCTCATGTCGGAGATTTTATTTTTCCCAATTACAGCAGGAGCAAATGTGATTTTTTACAATTGATGTAAATATTGAATACGAAGTTAGAGTCAAATGTTTTTTGACGCAATGCATACACTTTCTAAATAATTACAACTTAGTAAACGCCCAGTAAGGCTTACTTGCATCCGATGCCTCGCAGAATTCTAGAAGAATAATCCAACAAATTAAAAACTTCAATAGTTTCAAGAATTCCATCCCATCACTATAACTTTGTCACGTCGCTATATTATCTAGATACTGACTTGTGCAAAAATAGTATAGTATTCGACGCAGTCATATCAGCATGTGAAAAACTACAAACTGTTGAACATTTGTTAGTGTCATACCTTCGTGTTATCTGTAAAACTTGTTTTGATTTTCACTCCCACGTACTAGGAAATATATACATAACAGTAGTTTGTTATTAGTTCCTTGCATTTTAGAACCAGCCTTTTTCGATAGATTATGCGTGGATCAACAATAAAGCGTAGTTACATGGAATGCATAGAATATTCATAATGTGGAATCATGTCAATCCTCTCCTACCTTACATGTTTCTGTATATTATATTAAGCGCATATATTACTTCTTTCCCCTTTGTCAGCAATTCTCCGTTAGGATCTCTGTGATCAGTTAAAAATCAATGTAAGTTAATATAACAATAATATAACAAAGAGGATAAAATTATAGATTACTTGTAACGATAAATTATTTGAATGTAAGGAAAGTACACTTTCCGGTAAAAACGTTTTGTTTTCGTTTAACAAACGATGAAACGCGTATATGTGGTGTGACCAATTAATATTAAAACTTCACAAAAATAAAAAATTGCCTTTACACTAGCGTTAATCTACGTAACTTTAAGAGACGTCTTATTAATAACCTTCAATGGATCAACGGAGAAAACATATTTTAATTTTTTTACAATATTTGGTACGAAATTGAATATTTTTCATGACGTTCAATATCCAATATTAAGGAATGGAAAAAAATGTATAAAAAATACCCAGTCATATCGCCAGTCTACAAATTGTAAGAGCTTTCTGTTATATGCGTTATTGGTATGCGTAAACCAGGTTTCAATTTTCCTTCCTACGTGCTGGGGATTTTTTACGTATCCGCGTAATATGATTTGAGACCCAGTCAAAAAAATATTGAACAAATATGCATTATTAAGCGTGGCTGGCTGATGGATCGTGTCTCCACGGTGTGGCTTATTTGTGACTCACATTGACCCTAACAAAAATTGTGATTGCGTTCTTTTTTTAAAGAACTTGGTAGAACGCTTAAAAAATGTTAAAATTTCTTTCTTTAATTTTTCAAGTATGTTGCTCGCAGAAAACACGGCTCCACATTTGACGGCGGTTAAAGAATACCGAATAACTACGTCATATTCTGCATGTGAATGCCGCAAAGCTTGGATAAAGTAACATAACCTAATAAAACTACAGCTACTTTGTTTTCTTACGCCTGGACAATTTCCTACTGTTTTTGTTTCCCATCCCACATAAATTATAATGAAAACAATGCATGGTAACGTAATGAGCGCGAACGTGCGTCTGCTCTCTGCCAGTGAAGTGCATGCCCGACAACATTTGTAGTGAATGCGTATCTGTTACTTTGTTACAATCTATGTCAAAGCCTGCGTAGTGCCCTGATGAAGTGCGCGCTCGGTGGTGAAATGGTCAAGTATCAAACCATCGACCTTCCGGACAACACGATCGCGCTTTACCGAATGAGCCACCCAGCCAGCTGACCGTGCGAATTTGTTTTTATTTGCTATGGCCTGTCCGTGAACCCACCGGGGATTATACCCACACGGACCTTTTTAGTGACTGTGTATCTTTTCTATTTAACAGCTACCAGCGAAGTGCCGTTCTGAAGCGCACTTTCTGTGGTGAAACGGTCAAGCATCAAACCATCGGTCTTCCGGACAATGCGATCGCGATTAACCGACAGAGCCACTGATCGGGCGAATGTTTTTTATTTGTTTATTTTTTGTTAGGTTTTTCGAATGCTGGATTCTTCGTTAACAATAGCGTCATCTTGCGTTGATAAAAATGTGGCTTCGCCACAGCTTTTATGTTTCGATAAAGTCCGTAGTCAGCGCACTGTCGAAGGAGTCTCACAATTAGAGATCTTCAATCCCTTATTTGGGCTATCTGCCAATGTCCAAACTTATTCTGATATCTATACTCTTTTGGGACAAGTAACAGTTTTACGACAGCATACATGAAGACCACTAGCTAGAGTCTCAACTCAACTCAGTTGAAGATGGCTTCCGCTGGATTACTTCCTCCACAATATAAATCATCGGCTTGTTTAGCTACGCAATCTACTGTAAAACCTTGTCCCAAGGGTTACAACTAGGTAGGTCTAGGCAAAACCGAATCAATTGGAATTCGTATCTGATTCGAATATTTTTTTCGAATCGGATCGAATCACTAATTCCACCTATATAACAAATAACACATTTTTAGTATAACAACTTGTCACCATCTTGGCCATCAATTAATTGATAATTTGTATTTTGTGATAGTGATAGTTTTTCAATTCAAACTAATGTGTCTGAGAGCAACAATTGTCATATTTTTACGGCAACATGCTATCCATTTTGGTGAAATTTGACTAAAATTGACGGCATTTTAAGGTTGAGAATGAAAATTCTAGTTTTTCGTATGTTTTTGTTCCAATGAACGATTCGGATCCACGAATCTAATGGCTCAGCCCTACCAGTGTGACAAATCACCCTTCCACGCGTACTTTAGCTTAATTAAATGGGTTTTATTTGAATCCGCGTCTTTTGAATCTTTGGGTTGATCGTGTTAAGTATGAGCCACAGATGGGCTGTGAGCGAAGTTGTGTGGGTTTAAGAATAGCTGGAACTGAATTTATCGCAAAATTAATGGAGAAGTCATGGTAACGTTATATCTCCAAGAATCTCTAAACTTTGGAGTTCCTTGCCTTCTCACGGATTTCCTGGTTTGTTATTTTTTGTTTAAATAAATATTTGCATCAGACAACAGAACGCCCGACAGAAATTCAAAGTCAACCTTTTTTGAGGATAATACATATCACTGTGCGGCCGGTTCAGTTATCCAGTTATTTTAAGGTGAGAATTTCGATTATAGGATTTAGTGTTCCCGTAAACGGTAATTCACGCAAATGGACATTGTATAGTTAAGTCATCAAGGCTGAGGATTGCAAACATAACAGACACAGGTAGGTTAAGGAAAGAATGTTGGATGGGGATATACGGGTTAGAGGGAGGTGGGCTGGGGATAAATAGACCAGGTAGAGTTGGTGGTCTGATGATTGGTAGGTCAGTTAAAAGGATGTGGGTTGGGGACAGTAGCCTGGTTAGATTAGATTAGTAGGAGGTGATTTGGGGATAGGTAGGTCAGAGTCAAATTTGACCAAAATCGATTGCATTTTTAGAAATGAAAACTTTATTCTATTTTGTAAGTATTTGTTCCTATGAACGATTCACGATTGACTAAAATCAAAATAATTTGTGAACATAACAAACTGCTTCAATATGTTGCTGCTCACGCTGCGTGTAAATATATTTCAACAAAATTTCTGTACAATAAACCTTGGCATTTGGAGATTTATCGTTATTTGTTGGGATATTCTCTGCTCTATATTCTGCTAATTGGGCTTCATTGTGCAAAAAAACTATTTTCCCGAACGACCAGATGTTCTCGAATTTTTCCAGTGCAAGGGCAGAAATTGTATGTTATATCATCACAAATTGATATAACGCATTTTGTTAACATTGTCTACGAGTGACGAAAACAAATATATTTTGCTTGCCGGGCTAGCAAAAAAAAATTTTTTTGTTAACAATTTAAGAATCTGACCAACAAAAAATTAGTATGCGAATTTGTGAATGGTGTTCCACGAAGAAATCTGCGCAGATTCATGATATTGTATTAAAAATTAATATATTGTGATATTCATATTGCAAAACTTCAACAAGCGTCAACTAATCATCCTTGGCAAAGCGTTATTTGCAACTTCTAGGACCTTGGTTTCCAACACTTCCGTCGATATCAAGTTGTTTGCATCCAGTATGCAGAATTTCAACGAGGAAGTATTTTTCGTTTTAACTTTCTTAAATAAATTATTGAAGGCAGCAATTATCCCTTACACTATGGCTGACAGATAATCGAATTAGGGACGCATATAATAGTAGTTGAAATTCATGTGTATGCAGTGATGTCACCTGTCACTTACTTAGGTGACTAGTTGGCCTAGTTGGGAACCAAAGCGTTAGCAGACTGCAGTACATTACTGTCAATTATGGTAAGATTATAAATAATAGTAATTTAAAGAATATATTTCAATTTTTTAGATGCTTCATGAGGGCCCCAAGAAGTGATGTTGAAAAACGCGGTTTAGACCCAAAGAATGGCCCACACAAGCGCAAGAACTAAATGTAGGTCGACTTTCGGAAACAAATCTAAAGATAATTTGATTACACAACGTAGGCCATGTTGAGCTCTTCTGTATGACAAAAAGGTGTCTATAATACTTAAAGTATTTCGAAATTGAAGATTTAGAAATATCACTTGTCGTTTATTTAATACGCATTTAAATATAACTGATGGGTTTTGTTTTATAAATTCCCATAGTGCGAGTCACTCACTAGTGGCGCCACCGAGACCATTTTATTTTACAGGAGGGAAAAAGCACTCAATGGTTGAAACGGTGAAACATCGAACGATCGCTCTTCGGGAATATACGATCACGGACTCAGTCATTTAACCCATCTTCTAATAACCATGGAGGAGATCTATGGAGATTAAATTCATTTGATATCCTGTCAGTCAAGGGGCACTGTGACAAAAATGCACTAAAATTACCAACCTTTGACAATAATTTTACTCGATAATATTGAAATAAATATATGAAAACGATTTTTCGGCTTATCAAACAACTCTTCACATTGAACTAGGTTTAAAATGTTTCCAGTATTTTGTTCATTTGAAGTGATATTTTTTTTTGTTCTGGCTTCATTGTAAGGGCCCCTATCGAACTCTGAAATCTGTAACCAAAAATAAGAAAGCAAGGGGGAAATGGTTTTTTCTTTTGTTAAATTGTTCTCTTCTTAATGTTGGAGATATTCCGACATCAGATACAGAGGAAACCCAACAAAGTGGTTTCGAAGCTTCTTGTTTGAGTGATTATTTGCATGAATGAAATGACCCCTTTCCGTGTCTCGAGAGTTGCCGGAATTGGTGGCATCCGTTCGCAAACTGCCGCAGTCGTACATGTGAGCATCTCCCTTAAAACTCACACATGCTTATAAATCCTTTTTGCTGACTTCTTCCAATCATTTTTCACCGCCGTTCGAATACGCTCCTTCACTATGCGTTTCTATGCGCCAAATAAAATTTTAATTTGTCAAGTATGGGCCACAGATGGATCGCGCCTCGACGGCGCGTTACATCACTGGGCCATACTTAACAAAACATGTTTGGAGAAATATTTTTCTCATTAGTTATAGGGGAAGTATTGAACTTCTCTATTTCAATGTAGTGGCGGAAATAAAAATATTGATCAGGTTCTTCGCGTATCGTTAGCTGACGGGTTGTACTTATTTTTTTGGAATGGAAAACTTCCCATGCAAAATCAAGTAGCTTGCCCTAATATTTCAATCTTAGTCAGGTGGCCAGTAGAGCAGGTAATGTGGAAATGAAATACACCTTAATACAAATTTCGGAAACAAAAAAGCGAAGAATCATTTTATTGCAATTGCTATTTCGCGCAAAAGGAGCGCAAAGATTTCGTCTGTTATAACTATATATAGGCCTTAGATTACGGCCTCGTAACACGCATGCGTTTTGTTTAGCAACGAGTAAAACGAGTGGAAGAGATCAGCAGCGTTATACAGATTATTGAGAGATTTACTCAAGTTATATCATGCAGGCTGTTTTATCAACAAACCTAATATTCTGTCCACCTTCGTGTAGCCTTAAAATCAAATCAGTTCGATAAATATCCTTAGTCTTCGTTTATGCATTTATATAGCCATATTTGAATTTAATTGAGGCGTTCTGAAAGACTTCCGTCGTTACCATTCTATTTATGTTTTGTAAAAATTTTTAGTAACAAATTGGAATTTTCTATCATATTTGATACTCTTAGGGCAGGAGACGAGCTATTCTATGTATGAATCAACACTCCAGGCATTTGTGTACGTCATCTGTAAACAGCCGAAAATTATGATTAACTCAGACAACCCGATTTAACCTGATTTTAATAAATAAATATGAATTTTTTTAAATATAAATTCATGTTATCATTTATTATAATACAAATATTTTAATCTGATTCAAATTCAGGCCTTATTCAGAGCACATGGCTGTCATTGGCATTTTAAATTTCTTAAAAATTGTAGGAAATTCACAAATCATTATTATTTTGACTTATACGTTTTCATTTTCCTTTTACAATTATTGACATATTATTCTAATTAAGGAAAAATGACAGTTTTCTTCGCAGACGGTACTTTCTTGCAAGTATCAAGCTGATATATGACTGTTTTTAAATAATCAAAGCAAATATTTGGTTGTTGTTTTAAAAACAAGTTCCGCACAACAAGGGCAAAACTTTTCCTTTTTTTTGTAGTTTGTCCTTGCTATGACATTGCATAGAAAATTTGACTGGTCGTCAATGTCGCACAATTTTTTTTAATTTAGATACGAATAAAGATAGTTTTTTTCCTGAGATTATTACTGCAGATAAATAATAAATTTGCGGTACTTCATTGCAAGATAGAATAACAATTATGTCTTGGAGATATATTTGGATTCATCTTATGTTAACGGTTGTACTCACATTCTCGGTTTTGGAGCTTCAATTGCTGAAGTTTCGGACTACAGAAATGCAAACATCAAAAAACCTGATCAAAGATTTTCCGAGAAACGCAGGAACGCAGCCAAATGCGTATGTGGAGGGAGAGTCAACTATCGTAATATATAACAAAGTTCCGAAAACAGGAAGTACTACTTTTACACATTTCGTCCGCGATTTAAGTCCGGAGAATTTATTTTATGTTTTTGGGATAAACACGACGAAAAACAGAGCATTTATGCCTGTACGTGATCAATATCACGTCATTCAAAATGTAACAGCATGGCGGAAGCGTCGTCCGCTATTTTTTCACGGCCACATAGCTTATCTTGATTTTAAAAGATTCGGAAGTCCAATTAACCCGATTTATATCAATATTGTTCGAGATCCTCTCGACAGACTTGTTTCATATTATTATTTTGTACGATATGGAGACGATTATCGCGTTGGTCTCAAGCGTTCTCGACAAGGTGATAAAACGACTTTCGACGAATGTGTCCAAAAAAGGGTTGAGAATAGTGACTGCAGCGTTGAAAACATATGGAAACAAATTCCATTTTTCTGCGGACAAGCTGCACAGTGTTGGGAGGTGGTTAACGAACGGGCCTTGGAAGAGGCAAAGCGCAACCTTGTGAATAACTATATGCTCGTTGGTTTAACGGAAAATATGGCAGACTTCATATCAGTATTAGAGACGGTTTTACCACGCATGTTTCGTGGTATATCGGACATGTACAAAAAAGGGTCAACGTCTCACACACGAAAAACAATACACAAAGAACCACCTAACAATGAAACTTTAAAAATATTTCAAGATTCAAAAATTTGGAAGATGGAAATGGAATTTTATAATTTTGCTAAAGCTCAGTTTGAGTTCATAAAAGAAATATCCACTGTGGTAATCAATGGTAAATTGGAACCTGCACCAAAAGCATTTAGATACGGGAAAATGTTCGGACCTCAAGGCAAAATTGAGGGTGAAAACACCAACTTGTTGATTTCCTAAAATAACAGACTTCGACAACATTATCAGCCATTAACATGATCGTTACTGACGTCACTCTCAACAAGGCCAGAAGTAGTGACAATGAGGAAACAACTAACAACCACTTAATCTCAAAGAGTTACTACAATATATAGTACAAAGCAACTGCACTCTAAGCAAAAACATTCCAATTGCACTGGATAATGTTTCAACATTTCAGATTAATGCATTTGCTGCTATTTGATGATATTTTGTTCGTTTTGTTTTAAAGTCATTTTATATGTCAAATTTAACATTGTAAAATTTATTTAAAATCCTTTTATTGAAAAATTAATGAATTTAAGAATAATTGAACATTTATGGCATTGAGAATTATTTAAGATCCGATGCAAAATCAAGTGTGTTTCACAACGTTCACGTGAGAGAGATTCTGTCTGAATTGGAAATACGTGCTCTCGCACACTGAATATTTCAAAGCGTATTTGCACGCTCCTAAAGGCGTTTACTAGCGTTGTTTCGTGAACGACTAACCTTTCGGACATCTCTTGTTAACAATATTTTTTTAAATCAGTATCTGTCAGTTACTTTTAAAGTTTGCCACTCTTGAATGTATATACTTTCGAATATGAAACCAAATATATCATTTTGAATTGGATCTTTTCGAATATGTTTTGAACGTAAATTAAAAAAATATAAAATTGAAAGCTGCTATGAATGATCATTTTCTGATAAGTCAGCGAAAAATATGTTGGCATAGGAACCAAGTTGCCGTTCAAAGAGTAGCAAGCCTATAGAGTCATTTTGTGCCTAAATATATGCCAATCAAATGACCCTCCATTTTCAACAACCCCTGTTAATCTCGTCAATTTTGATAACTATTTAAAATAACGAAAATTATAGACGTTATTACAAAATATATGTCAATGTTGTAAATACAGTAATCGAATATTTATCAAGTATATCTTTTACTGACTTATATTCTATTGAAAATAAGATTGAAATCATCATGCTGGGCCGGAACACTGAGAATGAGGCTAATTCATTTCACGTTCTCAAACTTCCCGAGTTCTTACCATAAACTTACCATATTTAGTATATATTCTGAGATTTCTGTCTAAATATTGCCTAATTTGTTATGTACGAAAACGATTTACAAACAATTCTGTAAGAGCAATCTGTTGAGGACTGAAGCATAAGATAAAATCCTTTAGTCTGGGCAAATATGTTTTTGTTCACCTATGAACCATCTAAAGTTAAGTCACCAAGTTAAGTCCTGTATTTTGATAGTATATGCAGTATATCGCAATATATTTGAAAAAGGGTATAGGTTAACGATAATGGCGAGTCCCAGTTACAGTGTTTGAAGTATCTCACTTGGGTTCACGATAAATTATATCCCGTAGACTCAATATATTCCCTAACTCTGTATATAACTCTTAGAAATCGGACTCGCCTGAACGACAATATTCTCTCACTCTGAGCGGAATTCCTGAATTTCTTCAAAACGGGGCCAAAGGAATAGGTACGAAATGCGCGATGCCTTGAAAATTAAATCCATTAATTCATACTTCGCTAAATCATGGATCGAATTGATTGGTCGTCTATGTCCATAACACGAGTAGGGATGTTTGTATTTTAAGGATACATTTCCATGCATGAGACATGGACAAAGCATGTAATGTGTAACTAAACAAAACGATTTTAATAGAAATCCAACTCACGTTCAATATAAATATAGTCACATGTGGGCATTCATGAAAATATCCTTGCGCGCACTATTGAGTTTCAATTTGTTACTGAAATTCAACAAAGAGGGAACTATTTGAACATTTGAAAACTGTAATAAGTACGTTTTAGAGCGTGTGTGCAATAACAATTTTTTTGCATATATTTACAACAATCGGACTCCAACTAATAGCCACATATTTTCACATTTTTAAGCTTCTCTATGATATATTTGCAATTAACCTATCTTTTGTGATTAATAAAATACGACCTTTTTCAGGGTCAGACGACTATCACGGGAAAGACATTACAGTGTTTTCTCGGATTCAAGGTTTAAAACCATATTCAAAATAGAAGTTGGAAATTATGCAAGTGAAAAGTTAGTGCTATCATCTCTGAATTTATATTTAAATGCAAATTAAGCAAAAAATATAATTTTCTGAATACTACATCGGACATTTTAGACAAGAAAAATACGTGCCTAAATCTCTGTACAGATAAAGATTTTGACGGAAGAAGCGTAATACTTTTTTATAAAATTTCGCGTTTTGATATATAAGTTAAATAAACTAAGAAAATAAAAAGATTACCCTCAACTTAATTAAAATATTTTGCGACCCCCATCAAGCATTATTTCTTGACACAGACAATCAACATGCATTTAATAATATTCGGTGAAACGAAATTTTTCTGACTTCTATTAGTCTATGCTGGAAAAATATCGTCTGACGTAGTCTAATTAAGGCATCTTTGCTTTTATTCAAACAAATTTTATTCTTGGGGATTTATAGAGTAATAAAGGTGAACGCAAATATTTCAGCATCGTTTATCTGAGTGAAAATATTTAACATCGGAATGCGACTGTGAAAAATAGCGCACTTTGAGAAAGCGTTCGTGGGTTAAAAACCACACCCAGGCGTTTTTAGTTTTGATGTGAAGTTATTTTAAAAATGTCCAATTTCTGCAACGCTCTGACTGTCGTGCTTTTCTTCCTTACTAATATATTCAATAGAATTCACGTCTATAAAATACGTTAATGTTTTTTTATAGAAATTCTCTCTCGTAAAGCAGAGCTTAAAAATGTACTTAAATATTAGGCCACTCAAATGTCAATGAGCTACTACTATAAAATTGCCAGCAACGGCACTTCAAGCAAAAAACATCCCACACACATCTGCTCTGGATGATGATATATTATTATCTACCACTCCTTTGTTTCCTTTTAGTCGCTCCCAACGAAATTTTTCGGACTATTCTTTAGCTACAGATCGGAATTGACAGCCTATATTGACAGATATTACCCATGCCGTGGACACTAAACCTTGTAACTATAACCTGTTTGGTATTCAACTTTATGTATTGTTCATGACTTAAATTGTCGTTTAGTACCCGTCTGTGACTTTAATCAGTGTGATCCTCTCCCGTGGAATCCACTCGGCGATAGAGAATACCTGCAACAAAAAGAATTTCCCATAGCATGTAAAGAAAATGCTTCCAACGATGTTTATAAACTTATTGCTGTCAATCAAAGGGAGGTAAAAAAACTTTAACAAGATGAATATCCACGCATGTTTGATTTAAAAATTTAGATTGAATATAAAATACCGGGTAGCTGGGGAGGAATCGCAGGGGACTGGCATGGAATATCAAGTTAGTATGAAATGCTGTGAGCGCAATGGTCTAGTACTTATCATGTTGGCATTGCAGGTTGTCTGAAGATTTCGGGTTCTACTCCCGGTGAGACTGGTTTCCATGCACACCACACAACCCATGGTGTAAAAACTTGGGTAGGCCAAATCAAACCGGAGAGCTCGAATATTTTTGAAAACTTTTGCTTTGTTCGCGAAAAAAGAAAGTGGAAGCAGGATCAGGGCCACTTACCTTTTCTGGATATTCGTGTCGTCTCAAAGCGCGACGCAGACGTAAGTATTTAGCAATAATATAAATAAATCGCAACTTGATAATATTCATAAGAAACTTTGTTTCCCCAGGCATGAGTCACAGATGAACTGTATATGGATGACACGATCCACTAGTGGCTCAAACTTAACAAATCGTTTTGAGAAAAGGTTTTTCCGGGGAGGAATTGACGTTCATTCGTACAAATAGTAAGAATTAAGAAAAGAGGAATCTGCTCCAGGGTTTGGTTTTATTCCGTAAAATTGAACAATATGTAAACTTTTATCGATTCAAATATCTTGTTTTAACAGAGCAATCAACTTAAGTTGAGATCTGGTAAAAAATCCTTCCTGTCACCACAGGTTTGGTCTCCCGGCGAACCCATCAAAGGTGATGCAGATTGTAAAAATATTATAGTCTATATCAATTTGAATTTGAATATGAGTGATCAATGGATAATAATGCAATCAATGATAATGTTCTGCCATCCTTGTGGTGACATGGCGTCATATGTGAGAATTGAACCAGATTTAATAAAACTTAACAATGCATATTGGTCAGGGTTTCAAACAATTTCCCAACGTTAAACATTAAAATCGTTTGGTTTGATTTTAATTTAGTTTTTTTTTTAAATCACTTGCTCAATATTTGCTTATTGCTTGCGGCCTAAATATGGCCTTAATTTATAACATGACTTCAAGAAATAGAGGAAAATAACATTTTTTATTAAAATGAGGTAATAACCAGAATGTTTTGTTCAAATGTTTTTGATTTGATTTAGTTGCCGTTGTTTAGTTGCAAACTCGATTAATTGTGTATTAAAAATTGCTCGGCATAGGTCAGTAATCTTCTATAAACCTTTTTATTTTTTGCGTCTAAATTATATATCAAATCGCAAAATATTAGAGAAAGTATTACATTGCTTTTTCCGTCAAAATCTTTATCTGTTCAGAGGTTTAAGCAGGTATTTTTCTTGCATGAAATGTACAATGTAGTATTCAGAAAATCATATTTTTGGCTTAATATTCACCTAAATATAAAATGAGAGATACTTGCACTAACTTTACAATTATATTATTTTCAACTTCGATTTTCAATATGACTCAACTTCATAAACACTACAAGACACTGTAGTGTTTTTCCTGTGAACATAGTCTGACCCTCCTTGAAAGAAAGGTCGTATTTCATTAATCGCAAAAGATAGGTTAATTGTAAATATATCACAGAGAAGCTTGAATAGGTGAAAATGTGTGGCTATAAGTTAGAGTCCGAATGGGGACTGGACAATTCAATTCAGTGATCAAATCGATTCGAAGCACAATATATTCTCATCAATCGTGGTTCGTTCATAGGAACAAATATTTACAAAATGAACTAAAGTTTTCCTTTTTGACGACAAAATGCAATCAGAGTTTCCAAACCACCTCCCTCTACTTGACCTGCCTAGCCCCAAGCCACCCTCTAACCTGACCTGCCCTAACCCACCTCCCTCTATCGGACATACCTATTCTCAGCGCACATCCCTCTATTTGACCTACCTATCCCCAACCCACCTCCCTCTACTTGACCTGCCTAACCCCAACCTACCACCCTTTAACTTCTATAGCCCTACCCAACTCCCTCTGTCGGACCTATCTATCCCCAGACTACCTCCTTCTACTTGACCCGGTTTGGCCGCAAACCACCTCCCCAAACTCTTCCATCCCCCTCCATTTCCAAATCCAGTCCCAGAGCAATCCCCCTGACCTGGCCAACCCAAACCAACTACATCAACTTAACCTCACCTGATAATTGCGGCCAGGTATAGACGGCGCTTATGCTAAATGAACTTTTTAGACTTGTTCAGCATGAAGCCGTTTTTCCTCTCTTACTTTATCTCACTTTTATTTGGTGGTATATAAAGAAACAGTCACAATGTTTGCTCACTTGTACTAAAACATTAACGAGAATTGACGTTACAGGGAATATATATTTAGTAAATTGAATACATTACCACAAACACAAGGGGTTTCCGGATATCGGGCTATGAAAAAGAAAGTGTCAGATAGGTTTTCGATTCTCAATCTCGATGACCCTTCTTTGACGTAACTACACAATGTCCATTAGCGTGAATTACCGTTTACGGGAACACTCAATCCTATAAATGAAATTCTCACCGTAAAATAACAGGATAACTTGCCCGGCGGTACAGCGAGATGTTGCATCCCTAAACTGGGTAAAATAAAAAATTTAATTTTTTGCATTTCTTTCGGGTGTTCTGATGTCTGGTGACAATATTCATTTAAACAAAAAACAAATCTCACTCTTAATTTGTGGTATATAAAGAAACAGTCACAATGTTTGCTCACTTGTACTAAAACATTAACGGGAATTGACGTTACAGGTAATATATATTTAGTAAATTGAATACATTACCACAAACGCAAGGGGTTTCCGGATATCGAGCTATGAAAGAGAAAGTGTCAGTTAGGTTTTCGATCTCAGTCTCGATGACCCTTCTTTAACCTAACTACACAATGTCCATTAGCGTGAACTACCGTTTACGGGAACACTCAATCCTATAAATGAAATTCTCACCGTAAAATAACAGGATAACTTGCCCGGCAGTACAGCGAGATGTTGCATCCCTAAACTGGGTAAAATAAAAAATTTAATTTTTTACATTTTTTTCGGGTGTTCTGGTGTCTGGTGACAATATTCATTTAAACAAAAAACAAATCAGGAAAGCTGCGAAAAGGCAAGGAATTTCAAAGTTTAGAGATTCTTGGAGAATCTCCACACACCTGCGCCCACAGCTCATTTGAGGCTCATACTTAACACGATCGACCCAAAGATACAAAAGACGCGGATTCAAATGAAACCGATTCAATTAAGCTGAAAGGCGCGCGGTAGGAAGCCATGTCACAGAGATAGGGCTGGGTAATTTGATTCCTTGATCCGAATCGTTCATAGGAACAAAAAGGTGCCAAAAAACTAGAATTTTCATTTTTAACGACAAAATGCTCATGTTGTCCTTAAAATATGAAAAGTGTTGCGCTTAGACACTGTAATGTGAATCGGAAAAACACTACAAACTATCACTTATTTGATAGCCTAGAGTGGGGTGACAAGTTGTTATATTAAAAATGTGATATTTGCTATTTATATCGAATTAGTGATTCGATCCGCTTCGAAAAAAATCAGATTCGAATTCAAAATGATTCGGTTTTGCCCAGTCCTAGCCCGAATGTGTTGATTATATGCGATAACTAACCTAGTTAATAAACACACGCTCTATAAACGTACAAGACTACAGTTTTAAATAAATTTTTGTTACACAATACATGCTTTGTCCATGGCTCATGCAAAGAAATGTATCCTTAAAATGCAAACATATCTACTCGAGTTATGGAAAAGAGACATCCAATCAATTCCACACATGATTTAGCGAAGTATGAATTAATGAATTGAATTTCCAAACCATCTCAAAATAAGTAAAATAGAATTTGTGAGAAAACTGCGAATTTGACGTTATTGACAAGAGCAACTTTGTAAAGAATGCGACTCACTTTACGAAACATATTTGGGCAAATATTATGCGACTGAGACATGAATCGTGGACTAATCATTACGTGGCATTATAAACGCCATTCAATTCTTCAAAGAGAAGCCGATATGTCGTTGATATCGACGACGTCGTTTGTATGTTGACAGAGGACGAAATCCGTGCGACAGAACCGATTGCCAACTTATTTAAATTACGCCGCAAGTTAATCATGCAAGAATTGCAATGATAATTGTTTTAAACGGATCTCAAAGTTCAATCAACTTTTAGTGGTGAATTGGTTTCGTAGGTATTAATTTCGCCCCTTTTGGATGAAATTAAGGAATTCCGCTCAGAGTGAGAGAATATCGCCGTTCTGGCGCGTCTGAGTTCGGGCTGTTAAATATTGAGTTCAGGTCTACGTGATATAAATTATCATGAAAGTAAGTGTAATACTTTAAACACCGTAACTGGGACTCGCCATTATCCTTTAAGTGTAGTTAAAATCATTCTGCACAAATTTTTTTCTGGTTTGTATGTGAATTTTCATCATGCTATGCCTGACTAAACAGAGTGAACCACAAGTGACTCTTATGGAGTGAAAAAAATTTTTCATCCTCCGGGTGACCGGGACTCTGTAAATTTCTTTTCTTTTAACATTGGTTTTTAAGTCAGTGTTGCTAATCCATATCTTCCATGAAGTGACTCAGCCAGAGCGAAAAAATTTTTCTTCTTCTGGGCGACAAGGGCTTTCTTGTCATTTTCGGTTGAACGGTATTACTTGGAACATCGGCGCAGATTTTTCATGTCTTAGATGTTTCATTTGTTCTTTCTTTCACTGTTGAATACTGAAAGGAGATATTTTAGCCTTTTTTTTAAATAAGTAATTATCATAAAGGGTTGAGTTCGTCTTTTTTGCGGATGGTAATCATTTTGTCTGGATGTCTTCTGAGTGACAATGTGATAATCACTCTACCGCATTTTGCCCAATTCCCCTTGGCAAATAATATTTTTGATAGCGTAGAATAAGATGGCAAAATTTTGTTTTCTTCTAGTGTCTTAAATACTAATGTTATTTCATCTGATTGACTAAAGGGCATCAAGGTTATCAACAATGTTAATAATTTGTTTACTTGAGTGAACTGGAAGATGAATTCTAAGAAGGTTGAAGATATATTCTTTGATTTGATGGCGTAACTGGTGGCGGGGGCGGTGGGTCAGACTATAGAAATATGCAAACAGATCATTCAAAATTTGAAAAGGTGGCTAATTAAAAACTTACAAACTGAAAGTCGTGTAGAACAAGAGGCAATCTTTCATCTATTAGCCCTATATCTTTAAAGAATCAATTTAGTATGCTTCCCGAATATTATATGTTCATGGGCATGTTTAAATGTTGACTCTTTCTTACTTGTGAGAAACCAGTTAATAATGCCCTGTTGCCTATCATTATGGCAATGCACGTTGTAAATCTTTGGTTGATATTACGATGTCTCCGGCTAATAAAAAAAAAGTCTTCCGATCAACGAAAAGTCTAATCATTCAGGTATATGCTCGGCTAAACTGAAAAAAAATAATGGGATCGGATTTGATTCGTGGTGTAATGTTATGGCGACCTGATTGACCGTAAAACATAATAATTATACAATACTTATGAGTTTTATTAAATCTTCTTGTTCAACATATTAAATGAATCATGATTAGTACTACCATTTCTTTATACTTTCTGTTCCCAGCAATTTAATTTTTCCATGCTTGAGTCACAGATGAACCGCGCACCAGTGATTTAAATTTACCCGAAGAAGTTTGGTAAGCGTTCTAATGATCGATTATACAATACTTGTTCAACCCACCAGCTATAATGACATCAAAGAATCTTACTGGAGATTTCAACACAGATTGCAGCATTTTATTGTGCATGTTAAATACAGATTTTTTGCAAATATAGAAATGCATGTTTATTTGCAACAGCAAGATAAACAACATTCTTCAAAGTATATAGTACTTTATCTGAATATGACCCACTTTTTACGTTTTATTGATGGCAGAATTTTGTTTTTCTTCTGGTGTCTTAAATGCTAATGTTATTTTAATCAGATTCACTAAAGGGCATCAAGGCGATCAACAATGCTATTTCATAGCATAATGATCTAATAATGTTGTATTTAAGTCCGTTTCTGTTGACAAGCCGGGGTTTGTAATAATTTGTTAAATTGAGTAAACTGGAAGAAGGATTCAAAGAAGTTTGAAGATATTTCCTTCGATTTGATGGCGTCACTGATGGCGGGAGCGGTGGTTCAATAAAATTAAGAAAACTTACGAACAGAAAGTTGCGCAGAACAAGAGGCAATGTCTTATCTATAGGCCCTATATATTTCGAGAATCGATTTAGTATCCTTCCTGAATATAACATGGCATGTTTTAATGTTGAATCTATTTTATTTGTGAGAAACCAGCCAATAATGTCATGTTGCTTATCATTATGGCGATGCACGTTGTAGATATTTAGTTGATATCACGATGCGTCCGGCTCAAAAAACAAGCCTTAGACTCAACGAAAAGTCTAATCATTCAGGTATATACTCGGCTAAACTGAAAAAATGAATCGGATTTGATTCGTGCTACAATGTTATGGCGACGTGATTGACCGTTGAACATAATATAATGTACAGAACTATGGGGTTTTATCAAATCTTCTTGTCCGCCAGTTGTCATATTAGACGCATCGTGGTTAGTACTACCATTTATTTATACGTTCAGTTCACAGCAATTTAATTTTTCCACTAATGAGCCACAGATGAACCGCGTTCCAGTGACTTACATTTAGCCCAAGGAGTTTGGTGAGCGTTCTAATGAACCAGATTTTAGCAAATATATAAATGCATGTTTATTGGTAACAGGAAGATAAACAATATTCCTACAACAAAACCTAAAAAAGAACCCCGGAATATATTCAGGTAAAGTACTAGAGAACTTGGGTCAAAGTGTAAAACGATATTGAATATAAGTTTTATAGTTGATAATTTTTTTAGAGCTATTTCTCGGAGTGGACCACCCTGCCTAAGGCCATGTAAGAGCAACAGCTTATAAACGGACAGGCCTAGAATTACTGGAAAGACTTGATCTTTTCCACGAGTTAATGAGTCGGTCTTGCCGGGACTGGAACCCAAGATCCTCAACCTGTGATGCCAACCTGTTTAACTACAAGGCCATCACACCATAAATTCTAAGGTATAAAAATGGCAAAGAAATAATTTTGATGTTCAAAATACAATGCAGTTTTATGTTTTATCTTAATATTCAATACAAAAATATGCAATTTTATCTCATCAATTCATTAAATCACACAGCACAAACACATGTAGACTATGCTTTTTGAATTGTTTTTATGAGCTCGTTTCCAATAACTTCAGTATTTTTTTTATTTCTTCTGGCTGAGCCATTTTAAAGGAAACATTTCCCCCAAAATTTTATAGCATTATAGAATCGGTTCAAAACCTGTATAAATATTCCTGTAAATGTTCATGTTAGGAACAGAACTAAGAAAAGAAGTTGTTGTCGACTGATGTCCTAGTGTAAACATCGTATTCTGTTTTCTTGTAGCGCAAAGTAAAGCAATCTTTATTTTATGATATAGAACGGTGATATTTTCATATTTCAATTATATATCACTAGTAAAGTATTATAAATTTTGTCCAAATTTATTTGCGCCCCAAAAGACACGAATTTGAAATGTATCTCCTCTGGCCCACGCCGCTTTGTGAATTTATATGTCAGGTTTCTTGGCGTGAGTGACGTGGGTCTTACCAAAATACGTAAAAGATTTCTGTTTTTTTGTTTTGACCGACTGTGATAGTTTGGCAGCTCGCCAAAGAGAAGATTGTGACGCCCACTTGCTATGCTCCATTCTAACCACTTTTTGAATTTCCCTATTTATCTTAACCCTATAGGGTCGGCTGTTAACTCAACTAGCTCACGATCCTTGTGCTTTTGACATATATCTTCAACAGATTTAGAGTCAATATCAAGTCTTATCTTATCTCAATCTGAATTTTACCCAAATATATTTTGGATGTTTAGTAGCTATCTTTCTTTTTCAAAAATGTTGTCAATTTTTCTATCTTCATTGACTAATGTTATTTTCTGTTGATTATTGAAAGCCGATCAATGATTCGTTCAACTTTTTGTCTTTTACTTTTTCCTCCGGAAACGAATATTTTCAATTCAACATAAAGCGTGCCATAAAAAAACATAAAAAAATTATAATTTAGTTTCGAAATTGCTCTAGAAACAAGAAGCGGAGTTATTGTCATTTTATCTAATGCTACGTCAGAACGTTCAGAAAATTAGATGAAGGTTTATCAGCATTAGGTGCGGGGTTGTTCCACTGGGAACTATCTGAACTTTAGACAAACACATTGATTGAATATGTTGGAGTATATTTGATTATATTGGGAATGCAATATAGGATATTATGGAACATAACACCAATATAAAAATCTATTCCAAAAAGGAGATATTACCAATAATCGGTGGCGTATTTAAAATATTAAAGTAACGTGGATCAAATAATGACGTCATATTGGTCCTCACAAGGCAAGGTTTTGGTACAAAATAATATACTGTCTCCTACATCGGGGTAAAAAAGCGAAAACTTTTTTCGAAAAATGAGAATTCAGTACTCAAAACTGACTGAAATTAAGGCGTGGTTTCTGTTAGGCACTCCTTCCGGCCTTGATCAGAGTGAATTTCAATAAAAAATATGACTACTTTTCGTCTCGACGTCCAAAATGTACAAATTTTTCTTCGTTGTGAAGCAATTTAAAAATCATCCTTTTTTTCTGTTGTCGATGGCATGCCACTTCCCCCACATATGCGCTTGTGGTGATGTTATATATATTTATCAATATTATGTGAAGAATTTAAAATTTTCAAACGTAAAACAGGGTGCAAGAATCAGAAGCGGAATCTTAAATTCATTCGATATTACAGATAACATAAGAACATATGCATAAAGAAATACGTGGAATTTCGACACTAAAATTTCGATACAACAAAATAAATAGGATATTAACCTTTGGTTGCAAAAACAATAATAGGAAGACCTCAATATACAATTAAAACAATTCAAAAATCATTGCGGCGGACAAACATTTTAACTAAAATTCATTTACTCTTGAGTCAATCCCATCTTGAGAAAAATATATTTGAAAATGCCTCAGCACGTGGACAGAAACAGGTTTAAAATATTATTGATCAATACGAATATTAAAAGTGAAATGAATATGACAAGATACAAAGAATATAAAGATAAGTGATTTTTTATAGGACATTGAATAATTTCAAAGTTTGTTCTAATGAATTGTGCCTCAAATCATCGAATCAAATAGCCCAGTCCATTATATAGAATATTTATACTTTTTCAAAACCAATTTTTTCAAATTATCGGGAATTTAATATAATTGTGGGAGTTTTTATTTCATTTTTTTTAAGTCCTAGATAAGGCAGACTATACATCTTATGTCTTTTCTGGTCGATGGGCGGTAAAAGACTATTCATTGCGTGTTTATATAAAGGAATTTTATGATGGAAAGATATAAGGTTTGATAATGATGTAGTATAAATATAAATATAATATATAATAGTCTGTTTCTGTCCATAAGAGTCTCATAATCTTTCGGAAAACCCATTTCATCTTCGGCACTCAGTTTCAACCAAAATTCGAATATATTTCGAACGACTTCATAAAGTTGCATATTGCAAGATGACAGAATTCATATTGTTCCTGAAACAAATCACAAAATGTTCAACTAGCCAGTATATTATATCAGGTCGTTATATGAGAAAAATTAAACAAAACATATCCACGGCTAAGACATACAAAATAAAAATTTTGGCTTTTTCACATAAAACAAATTCTGCTACAATAGCAAATTTGAAGAAAGCATTATTTGACATAGCGATAAAATATACTTAACACGCAAAAAATATGACGGACTTAACAGCTTAAAAACAACGATACAATTGATCTGTAATAAAATATTGTAATAAATATCACTCACCAATGTTTGAACCATTCCTCGTCTACAATCACGAAGATCTTTCACTGCTCGGAAAACATCGACTTTGTTTTCATATTTTAATCTTTCAACCAGATTGACAATGGTGCAGAATGTTCCTGTCCGGCCAGCACCATCACTGTTAGAACAAATAAGTTCAATCATGAATAAAATAAAAAACATTAAAAATCTACTTGCGTACGAAATGAGGTTTGATGGTACGCTACGGTGTTGGTAATCCTAGATAGAGGGACCGAGTTGATTTAATTTACCGAGTTTATTTTCAAATTGTACCTAGTTTTACGAATATACTCGTTGCTTAAAATAACTTCTCTTTTTTTCTGTTTGATACTTTACCTAGTGAATTTACTAGTTAAAATAGGCAAATTTTTGTATATTTCAACTAGCTGCCTTGATGAAAAATGAATATAAAAATGCTTATGAAATTTCCTGATTAACAGAATACTTCTTTTTTACGATGTATCCCGTTTTAAATATATTGCACTGTAATAATTTAATAATTTGGTGTCTATGAGCTAAGAAGGCTTTAACTCAAGATTAACATACCAGCAATGAATCAGAGCCGCTGAACCTTGTTCACTTCTTGTATTCTTTTGCATTTCTCCAATTATATCTAACACAATAGTTCCATCGCTTGGACATCGATCCACTTCCCAATCGGTATATTGGATATGGCTAATCGTTTGCTTTTATGTAAGTGTAAGTAATATTTTAGTACAAAAAAGGTTGCTTAAGGTTGAAGATTTTAATTTATTGTGTATATTTTTTTAATCCATAAATACTGAAATTAAATTTAACATTGAAATATCCACCTATACATAAATTTTTACAGGAGTCGGATTTCATAATAAAACACTAAATAATATATTTCAAGATGCAATTAAAATATAAAAAATTTTATATCATACTTTTGCGAGCAAACCGTTTAAAACTTAATGAATATTCATGTAATAAATATGTAATATCAATAAATATTATTAACCTTTACCTCTTGATTATCTGTGAATATTTTCATGAAACAAACTTTTGTATGCTAACCATTTGAAGCTTAAAAGAATTTCCACCTAATAAATGAGTAGTATTACTGACCTCAACCTCTTGATTATCTCTATATATTTTATGGAAGATATTTTTGTAAGCTAACCATTTAAAACTTAAGTAAATATACATATTATAAATTAGTAATATTAATAAATATTGATACCATGTACCTCTTGATTATCTCTAAATATTTTCATTGTTCTACGAATTATTCCCCCATTTGCTTCCTCCTTCATCAAACATACTCTCACGTCGTCATCCATATTCAAGGTCTCAATAACCATTTGCGGCCAGTATTGAACGCATTCCTGGGATATATTATAAATGTGGTATCATTTCAGCAATCTTTCAATTTAGTTATTTTTCAAGATTTTAACCTACATATTTTTCACGCAATTTCATCCCTTTCTCTTTTACACACAATCTCATGCATTAATCTTTTAAATACTAAGGATCCTTTATATCCTAATGATACTGAGGAGATGATTGAGCAATTTAAAACTTTTCAGATTTTCGATATTTGATCAATCATTGGTAAATAAATCAAATGTTTGTCAAACAATTCATTTATCAAAATAGGCTCAATGCAAATTTATATAATGGATATCATACGAACAATTTGGAAATCGGTAGTGTGCAGAGAGCTTCCGTAAAAAAAATTTTTGTAGGGAAACTTTATCACTGAAAGATATTTATTGACACGAGTTTCATGGTCTTACTGGTGGCGGGCAAATGCTTTTGACGTCGGCGTGACATGGCTCATTTCTGTCTTATTCAAAACAAATAAAATATCCGATCCGGAAGATGGGAGATTTTTAAACATTAGGACCAGTGGCGGCGAGGAATCTCCAACATTGGTAGGGCCCGACTCGCCGACGAAGAGAACAAATTGGTAGTTTTACACTAACTAAAATAACTGTAGTGTAATCTTGCTGGTGGAGGTAAAAAAATTGGCAAAATGTAACCAGAAAATACAAGGATATGATACTCTCTTTAATCGCACGAGAATAGGAATTCACGCAAATAATCAAGCAATTTTATCACAATTTTTGCTATTTCTTAGTGGTCGGAAAGGTGTCGGTTTGTGACCAATGAAGATGAAATCTCTTACCTCAGTACGAGCTAACATGACGATCGTATTGACCTTGTTGTCCAACACAGATCTCCAGAATAACTTAATTCCATTTTCCATTGGAGCTTGAGAAGCAATCATTGGGCTATGTTCGTCATAGGACTTCAGAAGACAAAATAAAACAAAAACAATTTTGTTCGATTTCGATACGTCATAAGGCACCATTAGGGATAACTGAGGACCATCTTTGAGGGCCATTTAATCATCGAGGACCAATCATATTATGACGTAGACAATGAGTATAGTATAGTATGAGAGGTGGCCAAAATCGAAAATGTTTTCAATTCCATATCAAACCAATATATTTTCTGAATCTAATCGATGAAAAATACATATTTTTTAGAATATTATTAAATATATCACATTTTTGATTCTTTTTTAATATCAATACTTTAATGATTCTTTTATTGTTTTTAATTGCAGTAAAATTTTACGATCCCAAATCTGCGATATTTTATCCAAGCCTAAATGCGTCGCTTTAGCAAATATTTCAACGCTTCATATCTGAAAAGACTCAAATATACCTCAACCCAGGATGCATTGACATAAGGAACATCAGTATCATCACCGGTCATCATAAGAACAACAGCATTGTGATCGTCTGTGAAAAAGGTTTCAAATATTACTATATATTCGATTCTCCATAAAATCTTGAAATATGTAAGCATATTCCGAAGAAATTTAATTTTTAAAAATGTTCCGTGCACAATTCAAAACCATTAAGGTAGCATAAAGCAATGCCTACATGGAATTATATCATCAGAAAGGTTGAACTTTTTGTTGTTTGTACTTCTTCCCTTTGTTGTTGAGCATCGCAGTGGTTCCAATCGTGACAATGTTTCAAATTCAGTGACAAGTTCCCGTTTGTTGTTTTGACTAAAGCAAAAATAATTTTGGAGGATTAACACAGCAGAGGTGTTGTCGATTCCAGATAAAAATCCCGATTATTCGCGCTTGGTAGGTGCTTGATTTAGAATTGTTCTGAAGTATATCCCCCGCACAGTAAGATGCGACAGAAGCGGAAAAAAGAAGTCGTAAATGTTTTCTCAATCTCCAAGAGCAGATGGGATCGTTATTGGGTAGTTCAAGGCATTTCTTCTGCCTTAGTAAAAATAAAATTCCAAAAATTAAAATACCCTGTTCACTAATCGTCTTTTCGAAGTAATTTTTCCTTAAACTTACTATATTATTTCCTGGAATTTCTGTCCAATGTCTTGAGCATCAAAATCAGAGTCACCCAACAAGTAATTTTCAAGAATCAATTTATGAAGCAAAACGTATTGGTCCTGAACAATGGTAATTCGATAAATGAATAATTGCTAATTTATTTATTCTATTTTTATTTATTTTGCATTATTGAAATTTACTCTGAGCTGTAAGATGTGCTCAAAAGGAACCAACAAACGTCCACCTAATAGCAAAGAGATACTGCAAGATGTCGTACCAGCAATTGCACTCTAGTAAGCGAAAACATCCCAAATGGAACTGAACCCTTTTGATGAAGTGCATTGAGTGGTTTCTGCTTCGTAGGATGACAAAACCGTCTACTACTTCTTCGTTTCTTTGTAGTCGCCTCTTACGACAGGCAGGAAATAATTACGACAGGCAGGACTATTCGCAAGCGAATCGAAACGAATATACATTTAACAACTTCTTACACAATTCTGTATCATGTCAATACGTTGAGATCTCATCTTCATAACGCAATTTAAGCCATCAACTCTGTCGGTATTTCTCCCTTCTTCCAATAAATAATCATATCCTATAAATGTACCTGTTCTTCCGGCTCCAGCACTTAAACAAAACGGAAACAATAAAAATGTGGAAAATATTCATCGTCAGCGACATTTAAACATAACGTACCTGCAATGTACAACCATCGGTCCATCACCTCCAGTCTCTTCCAAACATTGAATCACATATTTATGCATTCTTACTAGATTAGATGTTGTGTTTGGAACACTGTGATCAGGCCAGTTTATATATTGATATTGGAAGACCTCCATAGTGATCCCCTGCAATTAGATCAATTATTTTGCAAGACAAATTAAATATTGATGGAAACTAATAAAGAATGTATTTGAATAGGACTGTCAAGCTGACAGTACTAATTGTAGTGACAGCCGCGGGTGTGTATTAGTAACATCATGCAATATTAGCTGCGTTTTTGTAACTTACAATACAATAGGTTGTATATAAAAATTCTTTGAAAGTTCGTAACTCACTTCATCAACAGATTCTATAAGAAATTTTCGACGAAGAAATCCACAATATTTTACTTCTTCAGCATTGAATACCTTGACTCGGCCAAACGTTTTAACCTCCTTGCAATCTGGCCAATATTTCTGACATTTTTTCTAAAAAAAGAAAGTGACTTGATAGTATATGACAATATTACAACATGAAGGATGCATTACGATTTTAGCCTTGCCGATTCTAATCTTCTTAAGTAAATACAGACTTAGTGTTAGTATATCGTATCGAGATATATCGTTACATTTACCTTTCCAGCTTCAAAACATTTTGCCAACATAACAATAATTCTGCATTCTTGTTCAACAATCATCAACCAGAAATCATCAACAGTTGTTGGTAATGGTCCCTGTGTGGCAATGTACTTTTGTCGCCTTGAGTATCCCTGAATTTTACCATATTACATTTTAAAAATTTTAATATGAAATGCGAACAAGACTTTTTTTTTGGACAAGCAATAATCGTAAATTAGATCTTCATTACCAAAAAATCAATACGGGTTTCCTAGCGTCCAGAGTAAATACCTTTTATTGCACTAAACTGAGAGGATTCATTGATTTCTAGAATGTTTTCTTTTCCAATCGGAAAAGACGGATCTCATCGTCTCATGGCATTGACGCAATTCATCAGAGACACATACTTAAAAACAGAGGCGTTGAAAACGATTTTCCGATTCTCTTAGAATCAACTTAGTTGCTAATTTTTTCTAAGACGGTAAATTTTTCAGGTTTTATTTGAAATATTTGATAGAGAGAAAAAAGGAAAAATTTCTTGGTAAAGGTTACATAAACATCTCACATTTATATAACATGCATCGATGTATCCAGTTCCATTTCCCTTGATGGACACAAGAGTTTCGTCATCTAGTTAAAAGAAATATAAATATATAGAGGTACAATTGTTTAAATAAAGTATATATTTGGGATTCAAGTACCATTGGTCATTTACAAAAACCAGGATTCAATCAAGATGATAGATTCGTAAGGATCTCGAAACCCATGTCGCTGCAACAGAATTAACTCAATACGCGCTCAAATGTGATATTATAATATATTACAACTGCAGCATAAAAAAACAAAAATATCATACATGGTAATATATTTTTATATCTATTCTTTTTTTTTAGTTCAGGTAACGATGCAAATGATGTACTCTTCATGTTGGCCTTCGACGTATTTTTATTTTCTAAAACGAAATATTTAAATGTTAATTGAATGGTACACAATGAGATTTTAAAGCTATGAATGAGCTAATTGTTAAATAATAAATTATAAATTGGATGACATATTCATCCGGAGAATTGTATTAGGTTCATTTTTGTGAGTTGTGCATTGGTTGAATTGATAGCATAATATATATTTTTTTCTCAAGCTTACGATTTTTCTAAAAACACTATTCTGAATAATAATATGCTGCTTTATTGAGAAGATCATTGTATTGTGACTCACTTTGAATTGTTCATGAAACAATTCTTTCTCGTTGTTTGATAGGTTGTTGTAATATTCTTCAAAATCATGAAGAGTTATGCTAGTGTTAGACATTTCTTCGTCCTCTGGTATAGCTAGAAATAATGTCAATGTCACCCCAAGTGGTAGAAAAACAAGGAAACTTTTAAATACTAAGAATGAGGATAGATAGATTTCAAATAGAAATGAAAATAATGCGTCTTTCTACCCCAATGCAAAAGCATTATAAATTTCAACAATACCTTCTGCATCATTGTGATAAGCAACCACTGGCAGTCTTTCAGTCATAGATTTGTTCTTTTGCCTCCTATTCATTGAAGTGAAAGAGGTTATGAAAACTTAAAAATATTTTTCAATTCGTCAATCTTTGTAAATATTCGAATTGAGCATAGTGAATCTAATTGCTCAACCGGTGATGTGCAAACGGTATTTTATATTTTTTTTATATTTTATATTTTGGCAAAATATAAAATACCGTTTGCACATCACCAGTTGAGCAATTAGATTCACTATGAATTTCCCTGGTGGCAATCACTCAATCTTTAGATACATCAGAGAATCGTACGATTCAGGAGTACTTAGACTTGTTCGGAGGTACCTTAACATCGAAAGTGGAATAGCAAAGCATCAATGCCATTTAAGATTTAATCACACGTGTTTACGTGAACGGATTTTGCCATGGCAAAATATAAAATACCGTTTGCACATCACCAGTTGAGCAATCAGATTCACTATGAATTTCCCTGGTGGCAATCACTCAATCATTCGAATTGAACGTTTTCCTCTAAAAGTTTGCCTTGGTTTGACTAATATACGATGGAAAGTACATGGATTTCTAAAATAGAATCGCAGTAAAATTCGTGTTTAGGTGTACTAAAATACACAAGTCTATTATATATGAGTTGTTTAGAATGACATTAAACAAAAAGCGGAATATAAACAAACACTATTTGCGAAGATTTTTTCGTTTGATCCATTACCTCAATAACAACACAGTCGCAACAATGATGCAAACGATCACCACACACGATAGAGCAATAATTGAAAAAAGCTTCCATGAATCTGAAACAAAGTATATTATTTTTATATAAAGTAAGATATAACGAAAAAATGACGGAACCTTGTTGAATCTTTATGTCCGTGAACTAATTTTTTAAAGATCATATGTCAGTATTACTGGCAAAGCATAGAGGAAATTCAACAAAACGATTTTAAAATGTTAATGAAAGTTGAAATAGGATTTATCCCATTTCAAGACCTAATCAGAGACACAAAATTGAATATTACTAGTGTACATAGTGAATTTATTATATATGAGGTAAATTACATCACCTTCATCGCCGAAAACGGTTGTTGATTTATCAGTAGTTTTTATTTTCTCCTAAATCATGATTCCTTCGCTGATTTTAAATAAAACCCTGTTTTTGCTGGGTATGGAAGCCACCAAATAGATTCTGCAGTAAAATAGAATACCGCAAGATATTACGAAATATGTCACAGAAGCAGAAATTATAGGCTCTTCACAATTTCAACTATAGCTGAACAAAATAAAAAGTAAAAACATAGAACTGAATAATATATTTTCAAAATTTCGTTTATGCGTTACACGAGAGCAAAAATATCGCCGTTTTTGATACATATAATAGTAAATAAAAGTACTTGTAGGTTTGTCTGTTAGATAATTTTCTATTCATTCCATAATAAGTGTTGTTTGTGTCATTAATACGCTGTTGACCAGCCGTATCACATGTGGTATTACTTTTATCTCCGAAAACAAAACTTTTACTTGAAGCTTTGAATCTGTAATATAAAATGCCACTATATAATAGATTATGCTTTTACAGATGGCATGTTATTGTTTTTATAGGTTAAAAATCATCAAGGTTTTTCTCATCATTACTTCACTAATACAACAGGAAACTACCACGTGTTATGAAAACATACCCCACATTATGTTTTCTTGTTTGTATTCATAACATTATACCTTCTTGCAACATACAAACGAGTTGGTGGTTTGACTGGTTTGATTTATACCGTTTTATCACATATAGTATTTAATATTTATATCCCGAAATTTGAGTAAAAAAACGTTTATTACGTCAATAAGATTTTTAATATTCAAGTCATGTAAGACTGTTCAATTCATTTCATGTTATGACAAAACAAGAAAGTCCATACATGATATAATATACATCACATATAATATACTTTTTTAAAGGTGACAAAATAAACTACCTGTTTCTTCTTACAGCCTTGCTGTAAAGTCATTATTCTTGACTTCGTTTTTGAGCTTGTTTTAACGATTTTCCACATAATGTTTTGAAATTTCTGATTATTAATCTTCTTATTATTTTGCTATATGATATTGTGTTATTGTGTCACAGCCTTGGTTATGTTATGGGTATATGTATGTAGTTACATAACGATCGTATTTTACACATCATTATATTGTGTTATTGTGTCATAGCCTAGTTTTTGTTATAGGTATATATGTAGTTACATAACAATCGCAACACACCGCAATAAATATTCCACGCTAAAATTAATACAAATAAGAAACCTGTTTCTTCTAAGAGCCAATGCAATATATTCATTTTCGGTCGAAATCGTTTTAAGAACATTCATACGTTCTTTATCGGGGGCCGTCATGTTTCTCTCATTGTCCATGATTTGTACTACAATCAGAAAGCAGCTGAAAACATAGGTTATGAAATTGTGCCAGGGAAATACTAGTTTGCACAATTCGAGAAAGATCAAGCAATGATGCGTTTACGGTTACGAAACGCGACTAAAGAAACTGACTACTTGATGAGTCACCGGCACATATATTTACAGGTTCTAAATTGATAAAAATTTTATGTATAACACCTCTGAATAGACTGGTCACTCAGCTAAGAATTACACCCGCTTCGGATTTTACTGCTTAAGGTTTCCCATTCGGATTACATGTTGCACATCGGTATCAAACTTCGGCGCTCCATATAAAACTGTGCGGAAATATTTGCAGAAGCAATTCCGTGTATTTCGATGAAATAACTAATACTCTAACACATTATGCTTAACATTTCAAAATTAACCGATAAAGTCTATAACATATGATAATACATGAATTGAAACGGAGGAAAGATACCAACTTAAATCATGGGACTAACTTCCACTTACTTAAACAAGATTGGTAAACGAACAATTTGAAATTAACAGAGGCCGTAAATATACATGGGGAAAATAAAAAAAAAAACTATTTGGAGCTTCAATTCACAGTACGCTTCTGAGTTGCAATACGCAGTACTATTTGCTTGCTGGGAGAACGAAAGGGCGTTTAGGCGGTTAAGCGTGGTGTCAGGGTTCACCGTGCCTGAGCGAGCGAGGGCAGGATACTATAGTACGGAGGCACGTTCCGTACAATAAAATTTAAACAAAAATAAATATTTCTTGTATAAATACCTAACTGATCCATTTGATTCATCGGGAACATTGATTTTCATCATCAGTTTTCCATTTTCATCGATTTGTTTTTCAACAGCAATTGGTAGGAGAATGGACGGGGCTGAAATATACATAGTATAATAAACATTATTATTACAATCCTACTGGGGCTGGTTCGGTAATAAAAAAAAATTGCTGAATACTAATATTAAAAAAAGAAGAGAAATGTTGCTGGTTCATTTTCTAATAAAGGTAAATAGAGGTTAACCTTCAGTATCAGTCACACATTCACCAACTGCAACTTTCTCATTTCCAAATCCTGCACATGTTTGTGCTTGTATCGATACATTGTATTTTCTGTTTGGAATCCTTGGAATTGTAAAGTTCATCATTGAAAATGAAACATCAACCTCATTCAGTATTTTTGTTGAATTCCACGAGTAAGAACGAGTATCAGCAGATGTTGAATTAATCAAAACCTTCAGCGTTACATAAACGAAGTTAGATTTCTAGCTAGTCGAGAGAGTAAAAAAAAACGGAGCTATGTCTTGAAAACGAAATACGCAGTTCCGGAGAGTGTGCCTAAATTAGTCACAAAACGTCAGAGGAACGTATTTGCCATTTTCACCATAATGATATGTTTTTTTTTTAAATGCCCAGAAAAGCAACTTATATTAAAAAAATGCAATTATACCATAACACATTAGGAATGCTGCAGACAAGTTTTTCAACCGAAAATATATAGGTTCTTCGAAAAATTTTCTTATTTACCTTGAAAGATGATATAAACCTTTTATCTGTTTTCTTCGGCCATGACCAAGATACATTACATGATCCATCATCATTTATCTGAAGGATTGGTTTTGTCACAGGTTCTGGTAAACCTCCTGTTGTTGCAAATCTAGTAACTTCATATTCCCTTAAGCATTGCAAACTCTGGATCCTACATGGTCTGATCTAGATAAACGGAAAGAGTGATGTAACAAACACAATTCAAAGACCCAGGGTTTAACAATTTATTGCAGATTTCAAGTTTTGTTTTAAACTCAAAACAAATGAAAGATCGGAAATGGCTGGCTTGCTTTTTGCAAGACCATTATTAAATAAAATAGACAGGCTTCATTTTATCAATATTCTTCACCTCGATAAAATATAATGTTGTCGATGTCAACGCAGGTACGATCGTTTTCATAGATACTTTTGTTCTTGTAATATATTGTACTTTGCGATACGAAGTGTTATGTTGGTCCACAATAAGGATTCTGAAATATTCACATCGTATTTTTAACAACAAAGATATACTTGATAACATTACCTCCTATACATTTTATGTGTATATAACTTCCTTAATTTATTATCTGATACCTCATAAAGCAATACTCCAGTTAATATATTTTATTTGTGATATCGAAGAATAGTTATTTTCAAATATTAAAATTGACTAACTGGTGTGTAAATCCACGAGCATGAATATGAGGTTTCCATTCAATTAATAAACTTGAATTACATGGTGATGATATGATGCTGATGATTGATGGTTTGCTTGAAACTGTCAACAAACAAATATTGTTGGCTCTTCTGCAATTTTTAAAATTAGGCTATTTTTAAGATACAAATATACCTTCATTTGGCCTTTTTTCGTAGGAAGTTTTGTCATACCGCACTTTGACAAAGTTATTATTTCTACAACTTAACTTAATTTCTGTCGCAGTTATTATGAAGTCACATATCTTATTATTTCCAGGTTTTCGTTTTCTAAGAATAAGAATAATTCTTTCTCTGCTTCGATATGTGCAATCGACATTTTTCAAGTCATTTACTATTATTTCAATTTCACTGAATAATTTTCACTGTATTCATACTCAAATATATCTAATAGAGTGTTCACTTAGCATCAAGATCATTGTAAATGCCCTGTGGACTGACCTCTGATATCAATACTTCTTTTCAGGTATCCAAAAATATTTGTTGCCACGCATTTGTATTGATCTTCGTCTGCTAATGTTATCTCATCATTCTTTAAGTACAGAATCGATCTTCCGCTTGTTGCAATTTGATAAATTCGTTGATTTGTTGTTGTTATCTTAGTCGATCCTCTAAACCAATGAACAGTTGGTACCGGATAACCAGATGGTGAACATGTATTTTGATTTATTCCCCTTGTTGATGTTATAGTCATGGTAGTGGATGAGAGTTGCAAATTATATACAATCACTATAAAAAAATATTTACAAATAGAAATTTATTACGTAGATAGACAAATTTTTAAAACCATGTTCATTTCGGGTGTATGGGGCAATATCAAATTCGCCGAATGGTACATTTCCAAAACTTTTTTAATATATCTATACTTAAATTTACTTAACAATGTATCCAATACTTGAACAAGGTTATATGCAATTTTTTTCGGAGTAATTTGTTGAAAATAGTTAAATTTTCGTATTAACTCCAAAAGTATCAGATGAAACATTTGTAGCATCCCTGTTTAATAAGTTTACTTTGGGATGAAATACGTAAAACTATTTTTAAATTGTATACTTTGTATAAAACGAGGTTTAATTCCGTTCTTTTAGATTTTGTTCGTGCTTTTACCTGAAAGTGCCAGCACTAATTTACTGATATTACTGTGAGGATAAGAATGTTTCAAATCGAAATTGGTAAAATTGTGTGGTAACAAAGACAACTTTGAATCGTCAAATAAACAAAAAATAAAAACCGCGATATCCTGTTCTCGATATCAGAATTACAAAGCCTAACGTGCCAAACGCGTGAGTAGGACAATGCAAAGTGCTGATCAAACAGAAACTCGGTCTGCTAAAAACAAATTTTATCTGTTGTATTCATCATTGCGAAAATTATTTCTTACTTTTTTCTACTACTTTTTCTATTTAGTTTTCTTACGTTGGAATGTTGGCAACGCCCATGCAAAATTATGTCACCTTTATTTTATGAAAACAAATGCAAACGCGACGCAAAAAACATTTCGGGAATAATTGAGGAGTTGCAATTGAGTAATTTTGTTTTGAAATATATGTTTATTCTTTTTTCAAAAATATGAAACCGGAATACAAGTAAAGATTTATACTTTTGTGCTAATTAATTGTAACTTTGTACTAAATTACTCGGCCACATCAGTAGTTGAGGCTTACGAACCACTATGTGTAGTGAATAATTGAATCGATGAAATAGCCTCTCAGAAAAATTGGTCAAAATTTGGAGAAAGGAATGTGGTACTGCTCCTTTCCATTTTGCAAATTGCTTTAAATACTTTTCTGGCATTACGACACATGGATATTGCGTCTGCCCTTTAGCTGGGACACTTTGATTGATCAGAATAATAAATCCCCATGTTTTGTCCACTCGTTTTGTCTAATTTTATGCTGCTCCCAAAAGTGCAGAAAGCATATGGGCAATTTGTCGTCGTTTTGTCTTTTCTGTTCCTTTTACTTGGCGGTATTGAAAAAAAATCAAAATTGACTTTTTCGGCCCAATATAGGTTTTGATGGAACTCACCGCGAAGGTGCGATCCAGCAACGGCTCATAATTAGCATAAATCTGACGAAGATGGCGTTTTGTTAACTTTGGAAATATTAAATTACTGCAAATGACAAGAAAATTTACTGTACTTTTGTTACAGCGTACAAAAAATGGTTCCTACTACATTATAACATAAACCAAAAATATGTGACCATCATTTAAAAATTATAAATTTTTTCTTGATTACTATACTGGTGTAAATAGATTTGTCACTGTGCTCTTGAACGGAAAAAAGTTCCGCCACAGAAATTACTCTTACCTTTCATACATATGGTCTTGGCATATTCAATGTCATTATAATCAGACACTCCGTCTTTTGTAAATAGTGAATAATTTTCTCTCTTCCCACCGTTTGGTTCTCCGGACTTCCTATAAGTTAAAATTTTTTAAAAAATAGTCAAAAAATTCGCTTGGGCACGAATTTCGGGCAATTGCAGTGTAATGATTATTTTCAAACTTATTAGTTATCTTTTGAAAATGCTTAAGAAGTTCGTTACGATTTTTCTCATGTTAGAAAAGGCATAAAAAATAAGATATTGAACATGCAGGCCCATAATATATCAATAAAAATACGTTCAAGTTCATTTGATGACAGCGATGGCCAAGTCCGGTAATACGGTACGGTACGAAATTTTTATCGTACTTTGAGCCAGCAAAATAATTTCGTACCCGACTTCGCACCGTGCTTTTCGAAAAATTTTAAAACCGTACTATACGACAATATTTTTATCGTGCATTATCCTAAACTTCGTACCATTAGGAAAATATGTTCTATTAATACTTCTCCTTTATCATTCTGAATTTTGTACCGATACGAAAGCAGGTACGATTGGCTAGGCAACAATTTTGAACTGTACCAACTACTAATGTCCAAAACAGCCTTATATATAAAATCTGGCCCCCGCGAGAAACATTACCAACATATTAGATTGAAGTTATACTGTTTTGTGGTTTAAAATAATTCTGGAAAGTAAATCAGTCATGTGACGTAGCCCATTCTAATCAATTACATTTTTATTGCACTACCTGCTTGGCTAGGACAAGGGCGTCATTGAAGGTATGCATAATCATATTTTTTTGTTTATACACAAATATGTTGTTTTTTGAGAAGAAAATATCCGAAAAATTCAAAAACGTATAGAATTAAATAAAACAAATAAATCACTGAAAAACAATTGATATCAACAGTAATATGAAGATGATATGGTTATGCCACATCTTTGAACTTATCCCCCCCCCCCCCAAAAAAAAAAGAATGTTCAAATACTCATTTATGTAATTCGGTACAACAAGAAAAACATTTTGAGGAAATATTTCAATGACTGCGATATGTACTTCAAAAATGTTGCCGATATAATACACAGTGGCAATGTCTCAATGAAAAATCCCTCCCGGAACAACGTCTAGCTCTGGCAAAATCACTTGAGTGTGATTTGGCCACAGTATCTAATTGGGGTGACACTTGGCAGGTAACTCTTAACTCGGAGAAGACTAAAGTTTTATCAAGTAATCGTTACACTAATACGAATGCAACCCAAATTTCATTCTCTGGTACTGTTCTGGAGGAATCCTTAAATATTCGTCTTGTTGGACTCACACTGTCTAAGGACATGAGTTGGAATGAATATGTCACCAGTATTGCTAAACAAGCCTCGATGAAAGTCGGTTCTCTATATCGAGCTCGCCATTATCTCACTCCCGAAATCATTCTCCATTTGTACAAATCATTGATTCGACCCTGTATGGAGTATTGCTGTCACATTTGGGGCAGTGCCGCTGTCACTGTTCTTAGCATGCTCGATCGTATTCAAAGGCGTGTGGTCAATATGATTGGTCCTAAACTTTCCTGCAGTCTGCAAAGTTTGACACACCGCCGCAACGTCGCCTCACTATGTTTATTTTACAGATATTATAATGGTCTTTGTTCAAAGGAGATTTCTGCTCTCGTTCCTCAGAACAAAATTTTCAATCGATCAACACGATTGGCTACTAATTCGCACCTATTCACTGTGGAGGTTCCACAATGTCACAAACAGTTTTATGCAAGAAGCTTTTTTCCAAGAATATCAAAACTTTGGAATTCCTTGCCTTCTTGCTGTTTTCCTGATCGTGTTGATCTACAAGGCTTTAAAACTCGCGTTAATAGACATCTATCAGGGATGGGGGTTCTTTAGTTCCTGCTCCTGCATTTTATGTAGCTCTTTGCACTTTAGTGGATGCAGGAGATTTTCAAGTTTGATTCTTCTTCTGTGTCCTTGCTCTGAGCGAATTTCAATAAAAAAAAAAAAAAAAAAAAAAAATTCAAACTTATTTAACTTAACATAATTTTAATCTTTTTATAATTTTTTTTTTAAATTGGTCTTATTCGATTTTGCATTTTTTCTTTATTTTAACAAGAATTAATGAACTTCGCGATTGAATTTCGTGCTCTAAAATAAGTTGTAGTTGAAAGTAGGAACTCTCTGCCCAAAAATGAACAGAGAACAGCGATAAAGATGAATAATAAATTATTTTGAATACTTTCAAAGTCATGGCGGATCGTTATCTTATTTTTTCCAATATTTTATTATTATCCCTTTTTCATCAACCATAGACGATATAACGCCATTGTTGTGATGTGCACCTGGAAGCATTAACATCTGGAACCATGTATTTTAAACAAAAAGCAAATAAATTGGGCAAATTTTATTGATGGCGACATCGATACGACTATATAGACGTAGGAAAAAAATGGGCCCTTTGTGTCAATACATTTCGGAATATTTCGGGATTATTAAATTAAATTTTTTGGTTGTTTTATCGTGCATTATGTGTGGTCATTCTTAAATAATTTTTGTGCTACGATGGCCCATGTGTGCATTGGAGGAAAAGAATAATATACAATAAGAAAAAAAGTTTTTTAAGATGAATTCAACCTTAGTCAAGGGGTGCGATTTTTCTTGTTAACAATTCTGTCTGAATGAACATACGTTAGCGCTGAAACCGTTTCCCGATTGAGATCAACCGAGATTAGCAGAGATTGAAAATGTTTGCTGAATCAGATATGATCATGCAAAAACTCGGGATAAAGGCATTCCAAAATCAATACTGATTCTTATTCGATTGCCGATTATAACGCTCGACACCAAGGACGCCGATTAGCAGGAGTTATTAACCGCCCTGTTGGAAAATTCTGCTGAATTAAATATGGTCAAGTGAAAACTGTCGATAAAGTCATTCCAAATCCTATCCCGGTTATAACTTGATATCATAATCATCTAGCCAGAGCCGAATTTCCAAATTTAAATCTCCTGAACATCTAAAAATGGGACAAGAAAGGTGTTAATTTTTATGTGCGATTTTTTTCCCGGCCCGACTATATCTGTATATATTCAAATAGTTTCAAATTAAGCACAAATATATTTGAAACAAAACGCATACCTCTGAATTTATTTATAGCTACCCTCTAAAGTTATTAATCAAATTGCCTGTGAATAAAACACCTCCCAATTTAGGGTGCGTCAGACTTGAAAATAGTCAACAAAACTGTTATTAATATTTTCGCGATAGATTTTTATTTAGTTTTAGGTATTCTTCTTGGTTTAATATAAGCAAATCTATTGCACACAATGCCACACAATTATTTAATTGAGTAAAAAGACTGTACGAATTGTTTTATTGGTCGCATGCATGTATGTATCTCAGCATGTTTGTACATGCATGATTCATGCTTGCACCGGGATCCAGAATATTTTTGCTGAAGTTATGAAAATGTTTTAGGTATTGCGTTACTAATTGTAAATAGAGTAAGATTCTGTTCTTTGATAAATATTGTCTAAATAAGTATTCGGAACGTCGGCGAACAACATCGTTTGTAGAGAGCTGTTGTCACTTGTTAGATGCACAGTTCAATTTGATATTCTCAACCGGTGAAGTATATCAATTAGAAAGAACATCTTTTGTATTTTAACGATTAAGTATATCTCCCATGACCAATGAAAAGTATTATTACTACAAACCAGGGAATAGTGATCCTAACAGGTGTTCCGTCACTCCATTTCCAGTTGTTCTCTGATTCTTCATCTGTTGCTCCATACCAGTATAAAGTATCACTAGTAGATAAAAATTATTAAATGTTATCAAATTGGATTTATTAGAAAAGAGCTGCAAGTTTCGCATGCATTGTATGTAGGGGTGATTCCATGTAGGGCTGGTACATATATCATTGGATAAATTAAAAAGACTGTAAAGATGGAGTTTGATACTGATTTGAAACAATCCTGAGATGAATAGCCCAAAAATAATTTCCATACGCTATAACTCGTCTTTCGCTTGCAGGGTCTATACTTATATTATTGATAAGGCATTGAAAACATTGTAAAGTTGACACAGTAAAGAGATGAATAACCCAAATGTATTATCAATACATCATGCCTTTTTTTACTCATGCATGACCAATATGTATATATCATTGCATGTATTCAAAATACTGTTAATTTATACTTTGAAACTGAGTCCCCACATATATAGTCTAATTGCAATTTCTAAATTACACATCATGTCTGTCTCATTCATGGCCCATACACAAATAGTAGTTACAGTACAGATATATAGGATCCAATTGTAATTTCCTAGCTTCACATCGTGTCTGTTCCATGCATGGTCTATACATACATCTTTGATCCGATCGGAAAGCGTGTAATGTGATGCTTTGAGACTGGATTGACACATTCCACAATCTATGGTGCATATACGATTTGCTTGGATTATAGCGGCTGTGTGCATGACCTGATTTATTATCATAACACATGAACTTTGATTTTGGAACAACTTTGTTAGTCAGATAGAAACCCTTCATTGTATTGTTTACACAGTTCTAGTTTTTTCTATAATTTTGTTTTTAAAAAGCAATTAAAGAGCGTTAGTAAACGTTTTAGCATATATATATATTAAAAAACAACCTCGATATTGTGTCATAGACATCTTTTCTGATTGAATTATCTTCTAACTTGATCCTTGTTGCACCCTTATTCGAGCAGGCTTCTATAGCTTCATTCCATTTGTATGTGGAATAAGAAAATAGAAGTTCATACTTCGGCTTGATACCCGGAGTCACTGTTTTCCATCCACCTGATCGGTATCATAATTATTACATACAATAAGAAAAAAACAGACTAATTCGAACTTTTGAATTTATTTAAACCTTAATCCTCAAATCCATTTCCAAAGACTCGATAAAGTCCAATTTATGTATAGAAATTCGACAGTAGGAATATAAAACAGCATTGTACATGTTGGATATGTTAATTTTTTCCAATTGCAGCAGAAGCAAAGGTGATTTTTTACAATCGATGTAGAAGTTGAATACGAGCTTAGAGTCATAAATTTGTTGAGGAAATGCGAGCAGTTGCTAAACAATTTCAAATCAGTAAAAGACCAGTAAAGCTTACTTGCATTCGATGTCTCGCAAGATTGGAGAAGAATAATCCAGCAAACATAAAACTTCAATATTTTCCAAAATTCCATCCCATTACAATAACTTTATCACGTCGCTATATTATGTAGATACTGACTTACTGACTTGTGTAAAGATAATATATGATACTACGCAGTCATATCAGCATGTGATAAACTACAAACTGTTGAACATTTGTTTGTGTCATACCTCGGTTTTATCCGTAAAACTTGTTTTGATTTTCACTCCCACATAATATATATATAACAGTAGTTTGTTATTAGTTCGTTGCGTTTTTAAACCAGCCTTGTCTATAATGTGGAATAAAGCCAATCGTCTTCTACCTCACACGATTTGATATATTATATAAAGCGCAAATATTACTTCCTTCTCCTTTGTCAGCAATACTCCGTTAGGATCTCCGTCATCAGTTAAAAATGAAGTTAATGTTCTGCTCGTTCGTCGAACAAATATAACATTATAGACTACTTGTATCGATAAAGTATTGGTATGTAATTAAAGTATAATTTCTGATAAAAAAAAAACGTTTTGTTCTGCTTGAACACCCGATGAAACGTGTATTGTTGTTGTGACCCATCAATATTGAAACCTTAAAAAATAAAATTTGTTTCCTTCAGTCTTGCGTACAATAAATCTTCCATAGATGAACGGAGAAAACATATTTTGTTTTTTTTTGCAATATTTTTCCAAAAGCGAAATACTATTCTTCACGCTGTTGAAAGAGCGATTTCAGTGTTGTGCGTTATTGGTATGCGTAAACCAGGTTCCAATTTTCACTTCTACCTGCTGGAGATTTTTTACGTATCCACGTAATATATTTAGAAACCCAATCAAACAAATATTGGCCATATATGTATTAATAAGCGTGGCTTGCTGATGGATCGTGTCTCCATGGTGCGGTTTATCTGTGACTCAGACTGGGCAAAAAAAATTTTGATTGCGTTCTTTTTTAAAGAACTTGATAAAACGCTCAGAAAATATTGAAATTGGTTTCTTTAAATTTTCAAGTATGTTCGCTCATAGAAACCAAAGCTCCGCTTCTAATGGCGGTTAAAGAATGCCGTATAACTGCGTCATAATCTGTATGTAAATGTTAAAGCTGTAAAGCTTGAATTCCACAATATAACATTGATAAATTGCTGTAAAAAATACTTATCAGTTAGAAGTTTAAAACCCGACTACAATTGAATAATTAATTCGTTTAAATTTTCACCAATTAAATGTTAAACTTCCTCCAAACATGAAAAGCTAAATAACTCCGAATTTATACCAAACTATAATGTTTTTCCTATGCATCAATATTCGATCCATGGATAATATAACTTGATACAAAACTTAGTTATGATATTAAAGCAACTATTTGCTTTTCTTATGGAAGAACTATTTCCTACCGTTTTGGTTTCCCATCCCACTCAGAGTATTATATATACAATGCGTAGTATATGTAATGAGCGCGAACGTGAATAAAATATTCAATATCACTTGTGTATTTCAGAAAATAGAAAAACACCTTGTATTTTAACATGACTTGCCGATCAACAAATAGACAAAAACGCCTATACCTAACACCCGTTAGGCACGGATCTTCGCAGTGCCCGTGTATCAGCTCTCTACAAGCGAAGTGCAAGCTCGGTGGTGAAACGGCCAAGCATCGAATCATCTGCCTTCCGAACAATATGATCATGCTTATCCGAGCAAGTCATCAAGCCGGGAAATCCTCACAAATCAATTTATATTTGTTAAGCTTTACCAGCAACAGCGTTATTAAGCGGTGATAAAATGTGTCACAATCAAGAAGTACATTCGCCAAGGCTTTATATGTCCAGATAAAAAAGACCACGCACTGTCGAAGGAGTCTCAGAATTAGAGATTGTCATTCCTTATGTGGGCTTGCTATCAATGTCGTAATTCATTTAATATCAATACAATTTGGGGATACATAACAGGTTTACGGAAGGATAGATGAAGACCACTAGCAGAAATCGCAGTTAAACCCAATTCAAGATGGCTTCCTTCCTCTGGAGTACATCCTCCACAATATAAATCATTAGCTTGTTTCGATACGCAACCCACCTCAAGCAACTGATGAAGCACTCGACTCATAAGCTCTTCTAGACCTGTTTCGCAACCTGGCATACCAATTGCACATCAAGTGTAAACCCTTGTCACAGGGGTTTACCATGCCACAATATTAAATTGTTGACTTTGATAATTCAATTTGAAAAAGAGCATTTGGAAAATCGCAAAGTTGAAATAACATCAGGTATGAAGAATGGTCGAGGTTTACTGTATTTAGCAAAATCTGCAAAAGCTGTCACAAGGTGGAATCCTACTCATTTTTAGGAGAAAGAAGAAATTAATATACTCAACTGATACAGCTGTACCTTCAGGTTTGCAGAAAACTCCTTCCGCTTCCAACTTGTCAAACTTGCGCTGAAGCTCTACCAAGCGTTTTTTAGAACGTTGGGGCAACCCCTCATTTCTTCGTGGCGGCGTTTTTATTTAGTTACCCGAACGGCAATGCAATGCATTGGTACGGCAACAAGAATACTGGAGGAATATGGGCGTTAGCTTTTATGCGAGTGTTACATCAAAATCGTATGCCTAAACTAGATATAAGTTCTTAAATTCAACATCAAAACAATGCGTGAATATAAAACCTGCTGTAATATGTCGCTGCTCACGCGATGTCTAGATACTTTTCAAAAACATTTCCATACAATAACAGTTGGATATATATATTTATAGTTATATGTTGGGATATTCGTTGTCCCGTGGGCTAATAACTAGAGCTTTATTGTGCACGAAAATTAACTTCAAAAACGACCAGAAGTTTTCCCCTTTTTCCAGCGCAAGGACCTGGATTCATGCATAGAATTTGTGTTGCGGCGCAGGAAATAAATATAGCACAAAAACACAGGAAATGTATCTTAAACCATCACAGATTGATACAAAGCATTTTGCTAACATTGTTTTGTTTTTAATACGGCGACAACACGATACCAATAGACAAATAATGGAAAAGTATCCCATCTTATATTTTTCAAAGTGCGTGCCGGGGGTGCGCAAAGAATTTTTCGCGTTAAAATTATTACAATCTGACCAGGGCAAAATACATACGCGCCAACTAATTATCCTCGGTAAAGCACTATTTGCGACCACTAGCCCTTGGGATTCCAGATCTTCTGTCAATATCAAGTTGCAGGGAAGAAAAATTTTAACGAGAAAGTATTTTTGTCTTAACTATCTTAAAATAAATTAATGAAGGCAGCAATTATTTCTTACACTATGGTTGGCAGAAAATCTAATTATGGATGCACATTATAGTAGTCGAAATCCCTATGGATGTAGTGATGCCACATGATACTCAATTTACATAGGGTACTAGCTTGTCTAGTCTGGATCCAAGCCGTTACCAGACTGTAGTAAATAAATAAGAAGAATGATAAGATTATATATGGTATTATTTACGAAGATATCTTTCAATTTTTAAGAACCTCCATGAGGGACCCAAGACGTGTGTGTCATTGAGCACCGCGGTTGAGATCCAAAGCATTATCCACAGACTTGCAAGAACTAAACGTAGGTCTACTCTTGTACACAAACCTATAGATATAATTCGACTCTACAACGTACGCCATGTTGAACTCTTCTAAATAACAAAGAGGCGACTGTACTCGAAATTAAACAATCTTAAATAACACTTGCCGTTTATTCAAAACACAATTAATTCATTTTTCTCAAAATCCTCTTTCTATATAAATAAAGGATACAACTCCTACAAACTGAGCTAATGGTATTTGACAGGTTGTGCTATTAACTGCTTCCTCAGGTTTTATCCAACAAATTAGTTTATAATATATAATTGAGCAGAAACCGTATCAAAAGTAGGAAACAAATATATGAATATGCATGTCATTATGTTGCGCATACCATTAAACGGCCTACATTGCCCGAACGTTAAAGGCCAAGCTGTTTGAGACAAATATACATCGACTAATTATATTTGATATTAATGATGCATGAATCATGAATCCGATGTTTATTTTCGTCTTTCGTTAACGACTCTCAAACAACTTAAACCACAATATCGTGTCTTTGACTCTAAGCGTTGCTGATAAAACTCGTTGAAATTTTTACGCTTCTTCTCTAAGATGTGTCGAAAAGAAGAAGAAATTGAAACTATTTCTCATAAATATGCTTTGAGCAACAATATGACCCTATTTGTAAAAAAAATAATTGAATTGATTCGATAAAACATATATGACACGATATCATTCGTTATTATTGAGTTTCAAGATGGCGTTTTTTAAACTTTGGAAATAAGTAATTACTCTGAATGACCAGTAAATTTAACGTATATTTGTTACAGTGTGGTATTTCGTCAGTAAGGAAATATAAATATTCAAGCAAAAGACTGAAATGGACCTGTTGATATATCCGTGATTGAGGTGGAATATTATAGCTCTAAGTAAGTAAAATAAATATGCGGACCCTTAGGAGGCCAGGTTTTAAAAATATCCACTGTGCGTTGATAGCGCGCAACAAAGTACTTAAATGTATATTCTGTTTTTTTTTCAATCAGTGAATGGGAGCCACGACACTACGTACACAAATCATTACAATGTTCACAACTGCTGGGTTCAATTGTAAGATTTTGGTGAGCAAAATATGACACCATAATGGGCGCCATAATTATACTTGACAACAAGCTTCCTTCTAAATATGCTAGTAAAATACTGCCGGAGTATTAAATTATAAGACTCCATTTCCTCCATGGCCTAGTAGTTAAACATGTATGCATTGCAGGATGATGATCTTGGGTTTAAGTCCCGGCGAGTCCGGCTCGCTTATCCATGCCCACCACTCAGTCTAGGGCGTAAACACTAGGGTAGGCTAAGCCGAATAGGTAAAGATCCTATCTTTCCAGCAATTGTAACCCTGCCCGTCTATAAGTGGCCGTTTAACAGGATCTTGGACAGTGTGATGCACTCTAAGAAGTTGCTATAAAATAAAAAATAAAATAAAAATGCCAGTGCTTTGTATTGATTCTTCAATCTAATAGCTGATCCTAACATTATTGTTATTGATCCCATTTTAAATTTTAATCACATTTTGATAAATTTTTAATAAATACAATCATTCAGTTAAGGGATAATGGCGATATTGCCAAAAAGTCTTCAGTTGTGGTGAGGCAAACTATACGGAATCAACAATGCAAATATTCTTGATTAAAATTTGGCTCCAAGGATTTAGGGAAAATAATAAGCAATATTTAAACAGGGCGAGTAAGGTATACCTTCTTTTTCAAATGGCCCGAATTATTGCATTCTAGGGACAAGACGTAGTTTCTGGCTAGAATATTCTCTGGAAACTGCAACCTGGATTCTGTCCCTAATAATATTCCTTTACCAGATTAACCAATCACGTAGAACTGGTCGGAATGTCGACAACCCTGCTCCTTGTCTCTGGACTAATTGTCAAACTCAATTCGAATGTATCTCTGTGAAGCGTATAATTGATGATGCATTGCTCAGACAAAATAAATAAATTTGTATGGATGTAATAACAATGACGGCGAATACTTTAAATGTATAAAATTATATGAATTTAAGAAAATAAAAAAAGTATGTGGCAAAGAAGAAAATCGTGCGTGGCTGATAATTGTGTTACTTAGGTTGAGCATTGAATTTCCACGGAATGATGTTTTAAATGCTCCCATATGTTTCAATCATTTCCTTCACAATGTATTCTGGAAAAAAAACATATTGGCGTTTAAGAATGGAGTGGTGAAATAAAATTGAAAATTTAATATTAACATATTAAATAATGGGGCTTCGAATATGAGTGACAACTTCGATTCTAAGCATGATCCATGTATAGTGGGCACATTTGCCAATAAACACGAAATTATAAATATTATACCGACCAAACTTGGACATAGTTACATACAACTGAACTTGGGCTGCAGATGCATAGCTCACTATAATATAGTACAATCAAATATTATAGCATGTGTCACTACTATATATTATATTCCAAGTGAAATTGGGCCGTGGATGGATAGTTAGGTATTTGTACCATATGAGGCATATAATGACAAGCATTAATTATTATTTCATGGTGAAATGTATGTGATTGTTGATAATTATTTAATTTTTCATATTTCACACTGGAAACCCAGTGTAAGCATATAATTCTTCAAATTATCGTTTTCAATAATCAGCAATGGTCACACAGATAAACTCTATCATTATCATACGTACACGGAACTGAAATTGCAAGACAATCGGTATAAAGTTTTATAATCATTCGGCATCACAGGTGGGTGTAATGGGCGTAGGAAAAAAGTCCCTGGGAAAAAAATCGCCTAGATATATTAGCCCTTTATCACCAATGAATTTTGAGAACACTCATAAAATTTTTTCTAAAAAAATTCTATATTTGTTTTGAAACACACCCGTTCAATTATATATTTTAAGTTTTTGCTTCATTTCCCTTAAAAGGTATTGTCTTTACTAAAAGCAATATTAACTTAAATGGGGATTGTATTTCTAAAAAATAAATTATTTAGTTAGCTATTTGCTATACATACTATGTACAATCATGTGTATTTCAGGATAGTTTGCTTTGTATGGTGCTGGATTACATTACGGGCAATAAAGTAAGTACCGTACAATAATACACAACATCAGCAAGAGCTGCCATTGAAGGAGTGGCGCCAAATCGTAACGGCCGTGGTTTCACTGCAACCCAGATCTCTAAATCTATTTTCTACCTTTGCTTTATACTTTTTCTAACTTTGTCTCCTTTTATTAGGCATTGCGGCGAACATTACAAAACACAACTAACGTCACAGCGTGCATTAGTTTTTAATTAAACGTGACGCGTAATTATCGAAACACCGAGATTTTTTTTATATCTTACGACGATGGAAAATCTACACAGGCGCATATGTCAACAATACACTTGAAGCTTCGGCGCACTTAGTAGGCCACCGAAAATAAACAAAGCAATATGTAGCGAATCATTTATTTGGACGTTATGGATTTCCTTTCTTGACTAACGTAATCCAAGAGTCATATGCGGAGCATGCTTGGCTTCGTATATAAGTAGATAAACGGAAAACAGGCAATGCAACGTCATTTTTATTTATTTTTGTTTTTCATCTAAAATATTCTTTAGAAATCGACCCTTCTCCGGGCTATTAGGGCTCGAGTGTGAATATTTCCAACTTGCCGAGCATTATAATTTTTACGGATTACAAATGTGCCTATCATTTACGCCCAAGAAATACTTTAGAATTCCACTGAAAAAAGCGAACCAAAAATTCTCACCAATAATTGCGCTTTCCTAGTCAGATTTATTTTTCATTTCGCCAGGCATGAGTAATGCATGGCTCATGCCCTCGTGGCGCGATCTATTGAGGACTTCAACATCCAATATATATTTTTATCAAATATGCGCCACAGATTTTTCGTGCCTCATGTATGCATCAGTAACACAGCTTAACAAAGGATTTTAAACTATATGTTTGTGCTTTTGCCTAATAGCCCACGGGGAACGCAACAGTGGAGCTTAATAACAGCATATTATTCAGATAACCCAACATCCCTGTAGCGCGTAATATATATTATTTACAGTGGGCTGCATCAAAAGAATATTATACTTAGAAGCCAAAAGCATCGCAGCGCCTAACATGCATTATATTCACTAAAATATATGACGATTTTGTACTATTAGTTTAAAATATTATTGAAAAAGATTCACTAAACCCTGAAAAATCATATTAAGAAATACCACAGAAGATATATGCTAGTGCCGACGTTTTATTGAGATCAAGTTTCTGATCGACCTCGCCGCCCCATTGATTTCTTAACAAAAACAAAAATCTGTTTACTCATATAGACAGGTTGTAATTGGATAAAAATGTGTTTAGGGTGAGTGAGATGAATTAGGAGGCATCAGTGGTATCCGTTTGTCTGAGCTTTCCTCTCTAGTCACAAAAAGTATTTAAATATAGGACTCGAAAGGCGACTAGCTCTCGTCCATTTACAGTCGAGATTCTACATTGCAAAAGGACACAAACAGTTTTTTCTAAAAAAATCCAAACTATCAAACTCTCTGTCACGAAACTGGTTTACAAATTTTATCTATTTGAGCAATTTTAAAACCTGCGCACAAATACCGTCTTAGAATACAGCTCTTCCTCGGTTTATAGAATATACACATATGAATCGTTACTTTTAGCTTATTGACAAAAAAGTGATGGTGAAATTGTTGGAAAAAAATACTATAGTCCATGCTGTCACGATTCAATAATAGGAATTAAATGAATTTAAAATGATAAGATGGAAATAAATAAAATGTTTGTATTTCGTAAACATAATTACCATTCGTTGTAACTTTGTCATAATCATTCGATAAAGTACAAACTACGTTAGAAATTACACTTATGATTACAAAAGTTCAATTTTGCTTATCATTGAATTATAAATGTAATTTCTAATGTTTTGGCTGATGGTATGCCCTTAAATTAGCCTTGATAGGGCATTGAAATCAAAGTTAGGCCAGAACCAATGTATGTCATTGTGTTGAAGTGCTGGAATTTTTTTACGAAGCATCCTACGAAATCTAATAAAAAGATTGCCAACGCTACCTAATATCTTGTTTTATATTTAGAACTTTTTTATCACGGTTAATCCACGCTCAATACCTCATTTTCTAAAATTTTCTTCAACTATTTTATTGATAGAATTTATTGATGAGACATTAATAAGTGATGAATTTCAGCTCTGCCTCTGTCCATATATCATGTTCATTTTCGACAGATCAATTTTTAAATTAACTGAGTTGCTTTAAAAATTGATAATCTTAGAGATCGGGCGGGCCGGGCAGTTTTACGGTGGTTACGGTAGTGGACTATTGAGCTGTGATTTTTACATTTACTGCCTGGGAGCCCTAAAATATATATAAAAATATTTATTAAACTTTTATACGATAAGGGGGATAAATTTTCAATAAAATGAACTTTTCAGAAACAAAAAACAATAAATTACGATCAAATCTTTGATTTAGTCGATTAGTAGATAAAAAATTATTATTTTGAGCAATTACACAGTTTAATTGTTTATTTTATTAATAGATATCTTCATAATGCACCACTGCATTTTCATGTGGATTTACTTCTGCAGTGTGAACAATTTCTTCGTAATGAGTTGAAATATCAGGAATAGTTTCATATGCAGAGTTGACATGTTGTTCACCTGTACCTGTTTTATGAATATAAGTCATTATGTGATAACGAAAATTCGAATTCTTTTTTGTGACTCAGCCAGAAACATATTTTCAATAACGAAATGTACATATAATGTATACCTTTGCTGTGTAGTAGATCGATGGTTTATAATAAACATATCATATTTTATAATATGAGAAGTTTGATATCTTTAATGAAAACTTGAATACAAACTTTTTATGCGCTTGTTGTTGTTGCCAAAAATAGATATCTTTACCTCAAATTTGTAGTATAATTTTACTTGTCTTCACTGGAGTCTGACCAGTCATATTCAAAATGAATATAAATTTTATAATTATAAGTGTTTCTTACCCCTAATATTGACACAATAGGTTGCTGCATTGTTGATAATTGAAAGAATATTACCAGCACATATGTCAAATGAAGTTATTCAATCATATATCCGTAATGATATAAATGCAATTTAAAAAATAAAATAAGACCAACTTTATCAACTTACATTTGTTTTCAAATTCATTTCGTGATTCCTGCATTATATTAGTGCTAGGCTGGTTCAAATTTTTCCTAATTCCAGAATGTTGATGGCGATAAATTATGAATATCACAAATCCGCATATAATTATTAATCCACAAAACGATCCGCCTGTCACTCCTACTATCAGTGCTGTGTTTGTTTCTGTAATTCAAATTATCAAAAAACATTCATTCAAACAAAACACAAAGATTCCACTGTGACAAGAGTGAAGTGTAATGTCTGTTAAATGATGCTAGTTCAAATCCCGGTGGAGAATAAGTAAAAATCAGAGAATAAAAAGGGACTAAAAGAGTAATGCATTGTACCCTTGAACGAGGCTCTGTAAGACAGGTGCGGCCATGGGACCACCCTCCATTACATTACCATTTCATCATTCTTCTAAACTAGTTTGGATTTCAGAGGCAAGATAAATCCTGAGACCAGATATATTTTGTAAATATTGTTAATTGTTGTAAAAAAATATGCTTTTGCGTCATCCCACATTAACTATAAAATAAATAAATTACATCGAATAATCCACACACCTGATAGTGGCCAAAATAACCTATATAAAATGCGAAGAACCCCAAGAACAAACGACAGTGCTTGAATTCAAAATCATATAAATGACAAACTCTCTGAGAAACATCTACCTACCAGATTTGTTCAAAGGTTCTTCTTTTATTGCACTGACTAGTCGCCATTTGCTGATTTTGAATAAAACGTCGTTCTTTTTTGGAATAGAAATCACAAAATAGATTCTGCAGTGAACAGAAAAATGAATATTGAGAATTTTTATATATTTTGTTTTTCTTTTGATAGAGACAGCAATTCCATAGGCCAAAGCTTTGCTAAATCGCAATTCAATAGCGCACTTTATGTTGACAAATTTGTAGAGCTGGACTTTTTTGACAGCCCTACGTTTTGACAAGACAGCCACGGGCCAACAAGTCAAAAAGCCTGTTTGCATGGTTTTTAATCGATTCCGCTTTTCATACATCCAGAATATGTGACAAATTATATATAAAGGTATTTTATAATTTTTTAGATCATTACCTGTAAGTTTTGTTATTTGTAAGTTTATAATTCGTTCCATTGTAAGTGTTGTTTGTGTCATTTCTATGTTGACCACTGATATCACATGTAGTATTACTTTCATCTCCAAGAATAAAGTTTCTGACTGATTTGCTACGTCCAAATCTAACAAATATTGCATAAAGCTCTACATATGAATTTTGCATCAATTTGATGGGTCGAGTCGGTGTTAGAGAACGTTATGGAAGTTTTTATGCAATAACCAAGAATAACTAAGAACTCCAAATGCAAAATATTTTGAAGATGTTGATCAGAGTAGACAATCAGCAGATGGGAATTTAAAAAAAATACGAGGGTGCCATTTTTATTTTCTACAATAAATAATATTTGATCAATTCAACGTAAAACACGTTTACTCGATTGAAAATAAAACAAAGCATTCATGACAAATGCCATAAGAAGTACTTTAATAAGCATTTATCCTAATATCATGTTAGTAATGTCATTATAATAATATGAGATGATACATTTCGGAGAGGTGTATTATGGCAACATATTAATATAACAATACATAGCTCACCTATCATGTAATATATTCACACCACTCAATGTTTTGAATAATTATATTTCAAAATAAAAGATTATGCGAGTGACAGAATACAAACAAACCTCTAACATTTCTGATATAGGTAAATTTACTTTTTTATCAGTATGTATATTTGAATTTACGAATTATGTTTAGTTGAACTTAAAATTCACCATTTACCTGTCCCCATCCAAAGCTAAAGCAATATATTCATCTTTGTTTTGGGAGTCCTTCGGAACAGTCATACGTTTACTGTCAATGTATGAGTTGTCGCTGTATTTTTTCATGATTTGTACAACAATGAAGAAACAACTACGGAAGATGAAAAAGATGAAATGTAGAGCAATAGTTGTTAAACATGTAAATAATTCCCGCAAATGATTTGAGAAGAAGCCACACGGGGGATTTCCAAGGAATTTATTATCAATATTTTGTAATCTATAAACACACGATTGAAATACCTCACAGATCCATTTGTGTCATCCGGAAAGTGAATTTCTATTTCCAATCTTCCTGTTTCATCTCTTTTATTTTTAAGATAGACCGGATGAAGAACTGAGGGAATCATAAATATATAAACACTTGGGAAAAAACTTTTTCATAAAATCACAGCAAGGTTCAGTGAATCGCAATTCAGAGCATAGTTATTTACGGATTCTAGCAAAGCTAAGGCAAGATTTATGACAAGTTTTTAGAATTAAAACCCTTAGATTGAATATAAATATTCATTTGCCATCAGTATCAGTTACACATTCACCAACTGCAAATTTCTCAATTCGAAATCCTGCACATGTTTGTGCTTAGCAAAGTGTAGGGGGCGGGTGAGGGAACATATCTCCCAAATTGCGTTTCAAAAAATCGAGTGAAGCGCCAGTCAGATCAGCACAATTATTTTCCTTTTCCTAAATGCTTTCGGTTTCGAACAGAGGCAAATTTCAGTAAAATCATTTTCACGTTTCGAAACGTTATCAGAGACAAAATAGTGTACAATAGTGAATTTACAAAATATGGACTAAATTTATTACCTTCGTTACCGAAAACGCTCGTTAATTCATCAGTTGTTTCTATTTCCTCCTTAATGATAATTCCTTCGCTTATTTTAAATAAAACCTTGTGTCTGCTTGGTATGGATGTTGCAAGATATATTCTATAGTAAAACAAAACATTCATTTACATGTAACTGTACCATGAGATCACACATAATATGTCATAAAAGCATAACTTATCGGAATATTAGAATCGCAATCCATGATGGACCAAAAAATATAAAAACATCAAACAAAAAAACGTAGTTCAGTTATGACATTATTATTCTTAAAAATATATGCCACACGGGAGAAAAAATATCATATTTTTGGAAACACGTATTCTGAAATAGTTCATAAAACATAAAATAGTAAATTACTTGTAGGTTTGTGTGTTTGATAATTTTCTATTCATTCCATAATATGTGTTGTTCGTGTCATTACCATGTTGTTGACCAGTTGTATCACATGTCATGTTACTTTCATCCCCAAGAACAAAACTTTCACTTGAATCTTTCCCTTTGAATCTAGAATATAAAATAAATTATATTATGGTGCTTTTACACATGATATGTTATTGTTTTTGTACATTAAAAAGCCTATAAAGGTTTTTTTAATCATCGATTCACTCAATGCAATAAATACAGGAAACCGCCATGTGTTAAGAAAACATATCCCACATAATGTTTGAGATGCTTCTCGTTTGTATTCACAATATTCTACATTCTTACAAAATACAAATGATTTTGTTGTTTGTTTTGTCACTTTTTGTCACTTATTATAGTTAACATTTATATTCCAAATTTTGCGTAAAAAACATTTATTATTTCAATGAGATTTTTCAATATTTAAGTGTTGTAAGACTTTTCAATTTAGTTTATAATATGACAAAACAAGAAAGTCCATACATGATAAAATATGCATTACATATAATAGTTGATGGAATAAACCCCCTGTTTCTTCCCACAGCCATTGCTATAAATTCATTACTGTTGAATTTTTATTTGAGTCTGTTTAAACATTTCCCACATAATAGTTTGAAATTTCGGATTATTGTTCTTCTTATTATTTTGCATTATTATATTGTGTTACTGTTTTACAGGCTTGGTTATGTTGTGGGTATATATGTAGTTCTATAACAACCGTAACACACCGCAATAAAATATGCCACTCTAAAATTATTACAAATACTAGACCTGTTTCTCCTCAGAGCCAATGCAATATATTCATTTTCGGTCGACATCGTTTTAAATACATTCATACGTTCTTCATCGAGGACCGTCAGGTTTCTCACACTGTGGATGGTTTGTACTACAATCAGAAAGCAGCTGAAAACATATGTTATGAAATTATGTCAGCAATATACTATTTTACACAATGCGAGAAAGAACAAGCATTAATACGTGTATCGGTCCGAAACTCGACTAAATGCACTGACTACTTGATGAGTTGCCGTCACTTGTATTTACAGGTTCTGAATTGATAAGCGTTTTATATAGTCGTTTATCCCCTCTGAATAGACTGGTCACTGGCAACCACCTCTCAGAATTACACCCGCTCCGAATTTTTCTGTCGATGGTTTCCAATTCAGATTACACGATGCACCTTGGTATGAAACTTCGGCGCTCTACATAAAAATGTGCAGAGATATTAGTAGAAACAATTCGATGTATTTCGATGAAACAAACAAGACTCTCACACATTATGCTTAACATTCAAAATTAATCGACAAGCTCTATAACATATAACACATGAATTTAAACGCAGGAAAGATACCAACTTAATTCATGGGACTAACCTTCACTGACTTGAACACGATTGGGAAACGTAGAATTGGAAATAAAGAGAGAACGTAAATATACATGGAGACAATTATATTACCAAGAATGCAAACTATTAAAACCTGCAATTCACAGTACGCTTCTAAGCTGCAATACGCAGAATGCTAACTACTTGCGGCACAATGCACAAGGATGCAATTTTGAGACAGTGATCATGTTTGCGGGAAGGACGAAAGGGCCTTTAGTAGGTCAATGTTGGTTTTAGGTTTTACCGTGCCTGAGTAATTGAGGGCATGCTATTATAGCATAAGGGCACGTTCCGTACAAGAAAATTTATTTATAAAAAAATATTTCTTGTATAAATACCTCACTGATCCATTTGATTCATCGGGAACATTGATTTCCATCATCAGTTTTCCATTTTTATCGATTTGTTTTCCAACACCAACCGGTAGGAGAATTGACGGGACTGAAATATATATAATATGATAACCCTTATTATCTCAAATCCCATTAGGTTCTGCATCGACAATTAAAAATATCGTTGATTACAAATATTAACAAAAGAAAAGTATTTTTTTCTGCTTTTTTTTCTTAATAAATGTAAAAAGAGGTTAACCTTCAGAGTCAGTCACACATTCACCAACTGCAACTTTCTCATTTCCAAATCCTGCACATGTTTGCGCTCGTATCGATACATTGTATTTTCTGTTTGGAATCTTTGGAATTGTAAAGTTCATCATTGAAAATGAAACATCAACCTCATCCATTAATTTTGTTGAATTCCATGAGTAAGAACGAGTAACAGCAGACGTTGAATTAATCAAAACCTTCAACATTAGATAAAAGTAATTAGATTTCTAGCTAAGCAAATGCGAAAAAAAGCGTAATTTTTCTTGCGAACAAAATCAGAGTTCGAAAGAGTGTGTCTAACTAAGAAGCAAAAATCGGGAGGGACATATTTGTTATTTTCACAATGATGATTTTTTTTAAAATGGTTCAAAACGCAACTTATCAATAAAAAATGCAATTATAGCGTAACAAATCACCAATACTGCAGACACCTATTTAACGGAAAATATATAAGTTTGTAGAAAATTTTTTCGTATTTACCTTGAATGATGATATAAAACTTTTATCTGTTTTCATCGGCCAAGACCAAGATATATTACATGATCCCTCATCATTCATCTGAAGAATTGGTTTTGTCACAGGTTCTGGTAAACCACCTGTTGTTGCAAATCTAGTAACTTCATATTCCCTTAAGCATTTCAAATTTTGACCTCTACATGGACTGATCTAGATAAACGAAAAAGAGTGGTGTATCGCGCAATGCTCTTTTTTTTAAATAGAACTTGATTAGAAATTCTGAAGACACAAACAATCCAAGGGCCTACGACTTAGCAAATTAGTGCAGATTTGAAGTTTTGTTTTTCACTTAAAAACAAATAAATATTAAAACATTCCTCGTTTGCTTTTTGCAAGACCATTTGTTAATATAATCGACAAACTACTTTTATCAATATTCGTTACCTTGATAGAATACATTGTTGACGATGTTAACGCAGGCACGATTGTTTTCATAGATACTTTTGTTTCTTTAATATATTGCACTTTACGATAAGAAGTGTTATGTTGGTCCACAATAAGGATTCTGAAACAATTTTGTTCGCAATTTTTGACAACAAAGAAATACTTTATAAGATTACATCCCACAAATTTCATGCGTACTTAAATTCCTGATACTTGATATATCAATACTAAAATTTTGTTAATATATTTTATTAGTAGTATCAAAGATAATTTTATTCAAATGAAAAAAATGACCAACTCATGTGTAAATCCAACAGCACGAACATGAGGTTTCCATTCAATTAATAAACTTGAATTACAAGGTGATGATATGATGTTGATGATTGATGGCTTGCTTGAAACTGTCAACAAACAAATATCGTTAGCTCTTCTGCAATTATCAGAAATTAGGCTATTTTTATGATACAAATAATATTTATATTATATTCCTTAATTTGAACTTTCTTTCGTAGGCAATAATGCACAACGCACTTCGGCAGAGTCATATTTACTACAAATTTACCTAATTTCTGTTCTATTATAAAAGTTACATATTCTATTATTCCCAAGTTTTTGCTTTCAAAGAAAAAATTTATAGTTCCTCTGTGCTTCGATATGTGCAAATCAACAACTTTTCAAGTAATTTTTTGATTTTTCCAATTTCACTTAATAATTTTCACTATACATACGTACGTCAATTTATATAAAACATGTACTTTCAAATATCATTCACAGACTGTTATATTAGAATTTAAGATCATTATAAATGCCCTGTAGACAGACCTTTTATATGAATACTCCTTGAGTCTACACCAAGAATATTTTTGGCCTCGCATTTGTATTGATCTTCGTCTGCTAATGTTATCTCATCATTCTTTAAGTGCAGAATCGATCTTCCATTTGCTGCAATTTGATAAATTCGTTGATTTGTTGAGAATGTCAGCTTGGTTGATCCTCTAAAACCAATGTACAGCTGGTGTCGGAATTCCAGATGCTGAACATGTAAACTGACTTCTTCCACTTGTTGATGTTATGGTCATGGTAGCCATAGTAGGTGATATTTTTAAGTTATTCGTTTCCCACATGCTCTATCAAAATATATAGGAGATATAAAAGTATATTAAACTATGCGATAGTTGATTCAAAAAATAACCATTCATAATAAACAACGATATATCAATTATTAAATTTTGATTTCGAACAACGCGAAACGAAGGCACGATATTAGTTATATATATATATATCGTATACTAAGCATGATGCATGATGATGGCATCTCAGTTTTTCCTTAACCTAAAAAAATATTTTCCTAAAAATAGATTACCTAAGTTAGTATTTAAATTGTTCAAAATCAAGTTTATTTCAACTAAAAATTATGCAAAAATATTCAACCATCTTCTAGATTTATATGGGTCAATATCAAAATGTGAAGCTAATGTAATATAAAAACTAGGTTGGATTCTGTTCTTTTAGATTTATTCCGTGATTTTACCTGAAACTGCCAGCACTAACGTGCAGATATTAATCTTAGGATGAGAATGTTTCAAATCCAAATTATGTGGTGATACAGGCAGCCTTGTCTAATATACAATTAAATGAAAACCATTTTAAACCCGATAAATCTAATGTGTTCATTTTTAGGCAAACTGCACTTGCCCAAAATAGTTCGCTGAAAAATTATACACACAAATAGTTCATTTTTAGTTGTTGTATGCAATTTTTCATATTTTAATTTGTAAATTTCATGTTCTTGATATAGAAATTACCAAGCCAAAACCTGCCATACGCGTGAGTAGGTATACTGACTTTTATATTTTAAGATATATTTAAGAATGTTCAAGTGCCTTACTAGCCGCACCCGACCTAACTAGATAAAATTATAAGGCATTTGACCTGTAGAGTCTATACATTTTAGCAAGGAATCGGCGAATACACTGCAACAAAAATGGAGCAAAATTACTGGTTTTTGACAGTAATTTTACGTGGTGGAATTGAAAAAAAAATTGAAATTGATTTTTTGTTTCGTCGAAATTAGGTTGTTGATGAAACGCACCGCGAAGGCGTAGCCCATCAACAGCAGATAACGGGCATAAAACTCATCAACATGCCGTTTTCAACTTTGGAAATATGCAAGTACTGCAAATGACCAGTACATTTACTATACTTTTGTTATATTATACAAAATGATCAAGCTGAAAACCCGGCCTGCCCAATGCAACTTTTATCTGTTGTATTCGTCATTCGGAACATTGTTTCTTATTTTCTCAACGATTTTTCCCATTTTGTTAACTCTTTTACCACGTTGGAATGTTGGCAACGCACATGAAAAATATTCTTTAAATGTTTTGAAAACAAATGCAAACCTAACACAAAAATGGAAACATCGGGGAATAATTGAGGAGATGCAATAAAATATATGCATGGATTTGAAGATAGTTTTTTAAAAACATATGAAACCGAAATACAAAGTAAAGATTTATACTTTT